>JAWQFJ010003016.1:52500-65000 GCA_034096865.1 Theodoxus fluviatilis
AGATAGAGAGAAAGAGGGAGAGATGTAAGCACGAGCGCGCGCGCGCGCACACACACACAGCGAGAGAGAGAGAGAGAGAGAGAGAGAGAGAGAGAGAGAGAGGAGAAAGAGAGAGAGAGAGGAGGGAGAGAGAGACAGGGGAGGAGGGAGAGAGACAGTGAAAGAGAGATAAAGAGATTGAGAGAGATAAAGAGGGGGAGAGAGAGGGAGAGAGACAGAGAGAGACAGAGAGAGAGAGAGAGACAGACAGAGACAGACAGAGACAGACAGAGACAGACAGAGACAAAGACAGAGACACAGAGACAGAGACAGAGACAGGCAGAGACAAAGACAGAGACAGACAGAGACAAAGACAGAGACAGACAGAGACAAAGACAGAGACAAACAGAGACAGACAGAGGCAAAGACAGAGACAAAGACAGAGACAAAGACAGAGACAAAGACAGAGACAGACAGAGACAGACAGAGGCAAAGACAGAGACAAAGACAGAGACAAAGACAGAGACAAAGACAGAGACAGACAGAGACAGACAGAGACAAAGACAGAGGCAGACAGAGACAAAGACAGACAAAGACAGAGACAAAGACAGAGGCAGACAGAGACAAAGACAGAGACAGACAGAGACAAAGACAGATACAGAGACAGAGACAGAGACAGAGACAGAGACAGAGACAGAGACAGAGACAGAGACAGATACAGAGACAGAGACAGAGACAGAGACAGTGACAAAGACAGAGACATACATACCTTTCGCATTGCCCGAGCTCTTTCCGTCCAATTTCTTTTTCAACATCTCCATGAGGCGAGCATTTTCTTCCTTCAGTTCTCGAATCATGCGCTCTGTGGGGTTTTCATTCACCACTGCTTGGTTCTTGATCTTCTTTGCTCTGCAAGATCCAATCGAAAAAGCTCGTCAGGCGCCTTGACAATCAGAACAAGTAGACAAGCAGTGTAGACAAACTTCATTTGAATCAAATTCTATCTTGTCAGACCGTCGTTTGCCTTCGAGATAGAGGCATAGTCTAAGAACATTTGTGAATAATGCAGATGTAAGAGTGAAAATGAATGCGTTGTCTTAAAAAACGTTTTGCGTCAAAAGAACGAATAAATTATCGTCTTTTTCATATACTAAAAATGAGACTGATATGGGTGAGATTAGACAAATTAATGCGTTTCGCCGAAAAAATGTTTTGGCAGAAGAAGCACGATTAATATTATCTTCTTCGTCATGGAGTTAGAAAGAACACTGATGCGAAGTTACTGCACATGATTAGTGATTGCGAGACACTAGGAAGAATAGAGTGTTACCTATCCGCATATCTCAGTGTTGACAAGGTCTCGTCGTAGTTTATGTCGGCAGGGCTCAGGGCGGCAATCTGAGGAGAAAAAGGCGCGAGTTTCCAGTCATGGCAGTGGATAGGAGCCGCTAAAATCAATGAACCACAGACGCTCAGAGCACCCTATCAAATAGTTAAACTGTTTTGGAAAATGACGGACATCTCTGCTGGTATAAACCACGGTATACATCAATCTCGTACAAAAGTAGCCTGGTGAAAAACTGATGATAAAAAAATATGCAAAAAAGCACGCCGCTTTAAAAATCATTATTTTTTCTCGAAAACAACAACAAACAAACGCCCCAAATGATGCCCCCATCACCTCCCTTATTCCACACACCCCAAAACAACAACAACAACAACAACAACAACAACCCAACCAAAATCTAACCCTCTAAAACAATACCCCCTTACCCCCTTCTATCACCCCCCCACCCCCGCCCCCGAAAAAACACCCCAATCAGACATTAAAAGGTTCGACTGATTAATTTAAAAAAGGTTCGTTTGTTAAAACTCCAGATTAGCATCATCATGGGAGCACTGTAGAGCTTTTGGTTGTTTTTCTTGAAAAATATTGCAATGTCGGTCAAACGAGAGAGAATCCACAAAATATAAACTTTTTTGACATTCGCTTAGACTGTAAAGAAAAGTACCTCGCAAAAAGATCTCTACAAAAGCAGACACAACATGATCACGCGAGACAGTGAACAAGTGGCATCTTCCATGTTCCCGTGTGCCAAATCAGAGTGGCACTGGACGTGTAGGTCAGATCGGCTTTTCTCCTTGTTCGCATCCTTTACCACCGAGTTTTGGCGGGAAGTTTAGATTGAGCTGGAAGCTGCATGGTGGATGGCGGGGTATTATCGAGTCCAAAGTAAACAACACAGAGGTCAGAGGACAGGGACTGAGGGCGAAGGGAAGTGACCAAGACCCACCATGATGGTTCTGCTGTTGCCACCCAGGGCTGATTGCAGAAGCTTGGTCAGCACGGAGTCTCTGTAGGGCACGATGATCTTTGACTTCCCCGTGGCCTTGTCCGCCAGGGCGCTGTCAGAGACACACATCACCCATTCAAGTAGGTACAAGTGTCAAGCACGCTCATTACACACACGCACACGCTCGCGCATGGATGCAGACACACATGCAAACACTCGCATAAGCATGCACGCACACGCATGCGCACGCGCGCACACACTCACATACACACGCACACACATACTTACACGCGCGCGCACACGCACACATACACTCACACTCAGACCGCTGTCAGAAATACGCATATGTCTCTGTGTGTGCGGCATGTGTGCGTGCGTGTGTGTGTGCGTGCGTGCATGCTCGGACGCGCGCGAACGCGCGTGTGCATATGTGTTCGTACGTATATGTGAGTGTGTCTGTGTGTATGTACGTGTGTGTGCGTCTCTCTCTCTCTCTCTCTCTCTCTCTCTCTCTCTCTCTCTCCCTCTCCCCTCCCCCTCTCTCTCTCTCTCTCTCTCTCTCTCTCTCTCTCTCTCTCTCTCACACACACACACACACGCACGCACGCACGCACGCACGCACGCACACACACACACACACACACACGCACACACACACACACATACGTTGCCTTAATAGTGAGTTCACTGAGCAATATTTGACAGATTAATATCACTCGTAAGATATATGTGTGGGAATGTTTATGCAGTTGCTGTCGATTTACTGCAACTCGCTCATCAGCTCAATTTGCTTGAAGCCATCTGACTGCTCTACTGAAAGTAGCCTTCTCACAATATCCTACGGGAGATGCTGGTGTGCAGGCACCACACGACCCGCACCGGACTTTCCTAAGGCAGGTTCAGCAGCCTCCAGGAGCGAAGCTACACAGGTGACGGGACACATGCAACTTTACGGCAGGCGTGGACACGTAGATAATTCAAGGTGGTTATGCCCTCATCAGTGGAGATCATGCCGTGCAAACCCCATCACAGAGGCTCCAACAGCTCCTTGCACCTGCTCTCGAGGGTCAAGGGTCGCAGTCAAGTCCAATAAAAGCGGACAGTTAGGACGGTCAGCGAACCCAAGCGTGCTTTCTGACCACAGTGCTGTCCACGTGATTTATGTCATCGATGCGTATATCGTTTATATGACTTCGTACCATGAACCAGCATGTTGAAAATGTGTGGTGAAATGTCCATCCATCAGTCTTAATTGTAAATCTCTATTCATATGTCCTTTCTTCCATAAAGGAATGCATTTCATACCCAGACCTTTTAATCTAATGTTATGACCGTCTGTAACCTCAACCACTGACGATCATCACATTTCTTGGCCTGGGAAAATTTTGTACCCTTTCTGTCTTGGTTAAATTTGTCTTGGCTCCCAAATATGTAATAAATTCGTACACACATCTGTTCAGTCATTTTTCCATGCATTTTCCATCCGTCCATCCATTTATATATCTATCCATCCATTCATGTTCCATCTAGTCGTTCCATCTCATCCTCTCATGCCATCCATCCATCCATCCATCCATCCATCCATCCATCCATCCATCCATCCATCCATCCATCCATCCATCCATCCACCCATCATTTAACCACTTACCTAACCATCCGTCTATCCATCCATCCATCCATCCATCCATCCATCCATCCATCCATCCATCCATCCATCCATCCATCCATCCATCCATCCATCCACCCACCCACCCACCCACCCACCCACCTAACTATCTATCCATCAATCCATTCATCCATCAATCCATTCATCAATCTACCCACCTATCTATCCATCCATCCATCCATGCATCCATCCATTCATCCATCCATCCATTAATGTACCCACCCACCCACCCATCAATCCATCCATCAATCTACCCACCCACCCGCCCACCCACCCACCCACCCACTTACCCACCCACCCACCCATCCATCCATCCATCCATCCATCAATCTACCCACCCACCTATCCATTTATTTATCCATCCACCCAACCATCCATCCATCCATCTAATCATCTATCCATTTTCGTTCATCCACCCACCCATTCATCTATCCATCCATCCATCTATTCATCCTTCCATCCATCTATCCATCCATTATCTATTCATCCACCCATCCATCTATCCATCCATCCATCTATTCATCCACCCATCTATCTATCATCCATCCATCTATTCATCCTTCCATTCATTAATCCACTCACCCATCCACCGACTCACCCATCCATCCATCCATCCATTCACCCATCCATCCACCCACCCACCCATCCACCCATCCATCCATCCATCCAGCCATCCAGCCATCCATGCATCCATGCATCCATCCATCTATCTATTCATCCATCCATTCATTTACTCACAACCCATCTATGCATGCATCCATTCATTTATCTCTCCATCCAGGCACACACCTGATGACGTTGCCAAGGGTGGACAGGGATTGGTTGATGGCCGAGCCCTCCTTGAGCCTGTCCCCTGTGGCCCCCGTGGAGTTGGCTCTCTCACTTCCTGCCAGGTCTACCAGGTTGATGTCTGAGCTCTTCGTGGTGCTCTCCCCCATGCTGTTCTTGTACACCTGCAGAGACAGCCAGCCAGCCACACAGTGGTTAATATGACCCGGTTTCTGGTGCAGTTGGGTTGAATGCCCTCACGCTCCAAAAGAGTCATTGGGCAACTCCAGCAGACAGCCGAGGCAGCGTCCTTGTGGATCTGGCACGAGACCGAATACCTTAGTGGGCCTTAAGTTCTGCTCCAAACCGATACCCCCCGGTGGCGTTTGCTGCTTGGGGCCGCCCATGTCCGAGCTACTGGAGTAGGCCCCGAAAGCTTCACGGACATGGGTTCCAGCTGAGGAGGGGGGTATCGTGCGGCCGCTGCCGTATGTGTGTTTTGAGTGGTGGTAGCCATGGGGACAACGTAAGTGGCTATGCTGATTTTGGGTGGTGATTGTGAGAGCAAGTGAGATTTCTGCATACTAAATCATACATTAGCAGTGGCAAAAATAGTACTGGCGATGGTAGTAGTACTAATTAAAGTGGTAATAGTAGTAGTAGCAGCATTACTAGTGATGGCGGTGGTAGTAGATGTAGTAGTAGAAGTAGTGATGGTGGTGGTGGCAGTGGTAGCGGTAATGGTGGTGGTGGTGGTGGTAGAAGCAGTAGCAGTAGTAGTAGAAGTAGTGGTGATAACGGTGATGGTGGTGGTTATGATTGTTGTGAGGGTGGCTATGATGGTCATCGTCGTCGTGATGATGGTGGTAGTGGTAGTGTTGGACGTGAAGGTGGTGGTGGTAATGGCGGTACCTCTAAAGCAAACCGATGAATAGTGTCAGCCATGTATTTCTTGGTGTGTTCCCGTTCCGCCGTTTCCCATTTCGCCGTTTCCCGTTTTGCCGTTTCCCGTTTCGCCGTATTATTCAAGTAAGTGTCACTTTGCCGTAAAAGTGAGATACATAGAAATCAGTAAAAGTGAGAGATATAGCGCTCAGCTCAGACCGCACCCGCCACTCCGCCTAACTGACTTCGCACGCCCGGGGAGTTATGCTAAGATCCGGCCGAGATAATGTATCTGCGTTTTGTGACAAACGTCTTGCGCGGCGGTACTGTACTCCATGCACCTTAACGGTCCGCGTGATTCGGGTGTAATCTTAAGCTAAACGACGTTCCGAATATTTCCGACTTCGACCATTTCAGCAACGACAATAAACATCGTTTAGCGCGGTCTCGTTCTCGTTCAAATGCCGAGCTTTCAAACTGGGGTACTTTGTCCGCCCGGACAGAATACCTGAGGTACTCTGTCCGCCCGGACAGAGTACCTCGGGTACAGTGTCCACGAATGTTTCCGACTTCGACCATTTCAGCCCCAGTACGGCGAACCGACACTAAAGAGGACGGCGAAATAGCACTGGATCGCCTTAAGAAATAAATTGACGAATACGGCGATTTGACACCCATACGGCGAAACGGGAAACGGCGAAACGGTACCCAACCGTATTTCTTAGCTCATCGCCGACAAAATGAGTCAGATGTCGTTTTACATAATACAAAGGATTAGGGAAAGTACAGTACATACCTGCTGGAACTTATAGGATTAGGGAAAGTACAGTAGGCTACATACCTGCTGGAACTTATAGGATTAGGGAAAGTACAGTAGGCTACATACCTGCTGGAACTTATAGGATTAGGGAAAGTACAGTACATACCTGCTGGAACTTATAGGATTAGGGAAAGTACAGTAGGCTACATACCTGCTGGAACTTGATGGTGATGACCATATGGGAACGAGAGCTGGTAGCGTTCATGTTGGTAGAGGCCGTGGTTCTGTTGACTGTGCCCTGCTCCATCAGCTTCTCCAGCTCCTTGTAGCTCTGTACCGGCACTTGCTGTACACAGAACACGCTGTCTGCAGAAACGCACTGGGTTTGCATTCTTGAAGAAGTGAGGATGTTGAGACTCCCGACAATTGCAGGTTTTTGTAGGCTCAAAATAATATCATGCTATTCGAT
Source organism: Theodoxus fluviatilis (assembly GCA_034096865.1). Taxonomy (NCBI): domain Eukaryota; kingdom Metazoa; phylum Mollusca; class Gastropoda; order Cycloneritida; family Neritidae; genus Theodoxus; species Theodoxus fluviatilis. Next base: position 59,322 of record JAWQFJ010003016.1, read on the forward strand.
TTCGATGGGGCTTGTAGTTGAATAATTTGATGCTTACTGATTACATGAAATGATATGGCGCGCGCGCGCGCGCGCGCGCGCGCGTGTGTGTGTGTGTGTGTGTGTGTGTCTGTGTGTGTGAGAATGTGTGAGAGTGTGTGTGTATGTGTGTGTGTGTGTGTGTGTGTGTGTGTGTGGATGTGTGTGTGTGTGTGTGTGTGTGTGTGTGTGTGTATGTGCGTCTGTGTGTGTGTGTGTGTGTGTGTGTGTGTTGGGTGTGTGTGTGTGTGTGTTGGGTGTGTGTGTGTGTGTGTGTGTGTGTGTGTGTGTGTGTGTGTGTGAGTGTGTGTGTGTGTGTGTGTGTGTGTGTGTGTGTGTGTGTGTGTGTGTGTGTGTGTGTGTGTGTGTGTGTGTGTGTGTGTGTGTGTGGGTGTGTGTGGGGGTGTGAGTGGTGTGTGTGTGTGTGTGTGTGTGTGTGTGTGTGTGTGTGTGTGTGAGTGTGTGTGAGTGTGAGTGTGTGTGAGTATGTGTGTGTGTGAGTGTGTGTGTGTGTGTGTGTTTGTTTATATATATATATATATAATATTATATATATATATGAGTGTGTGTGTGTACTGAACGAGACAGCAAGAAAAAGGTTTTGTACGCCAGATATGAAGAGGAGGCTAAAGAAGGAAAAGAGATAAAGGGAGAATAAGTAGAAATAAAGACCGACTGAAGAAAGTCACAAGGAAATTAAACTGCAACTGAATGTAGAACGAGAGACAACCAGAAGGGCAAAGCCCATACGACTCACATGCTTGACCTTGACCTTTATATGACCTTGACCTTCAGGTGACCTTCAAGGTCAAGGTCAAACAACTAAACCTACCAATGACATCATACACAAAGAAATGCTTTACACATTTTTCCTACCAAAATACATGTGACCTTGACCCAAGGTCAAGGTCATCCAAGGTCATGCAACACAAAGCTGTTAATTCAAGACATAGGAAGCACAATGGTGCTTATTGGCACTTTCTACCATGAGATATAGTCACTTTTAGTGGTTCACTACCCCATTTTGGTCACATTTCATAAGGGTCAAAGTGACCTTGACCTTGATGATATGTGACCAAATGTGTCTCATGATGAAAGTATAACATGTGCCCCACATAATTATTAAGTTTGAAACAGTTATCTTCCATAGTTCAGGGTCAAGGTCACTTCAAAATATGTATACAATCCCACTTTGAAGAGCTCCTGTGACCTTGACCTTGAAGCAAGGTCAACCAAACTGGTATCAAAAGATAGGGCTTGCTTTGACCTATATACCACTTGTAGCTAAGGTCGCCATTCTCAATAACGTGGGAGAAAATTGGGAAAATGTGAAAAATGACTGTTTTGAGACCACATTTATGGCTCCTGTGACCTTGACCTTGAAGCAAGGTCAAGTCACTATGTATGTTTTTTGAGGCCTTGTCATCATACACCATCATGCCACATTTGGTGTTGATAGACTTAATAGTCTCCGAGAAAAATCCAACGTTTAAGTTTTTTACGCCCGGACGGACGCCCGGACGGACGCCCGGACGGACGTCCGGACGGACGGACGGACGGACGGACGACACGGCTCAGTACATAGACTCACTTTTGCTTCGCATGTGAGTCAAAAAGCAGCTGCAGCAGTCTGGGATGGAGATACGATGAGGAAGAACAGGATGGAACGATCAAGAACGAATAGGTGAGGAAGGTGGGCTAAAATACCTGTAGTTCAAGATGCAGGTGTTGATAAGACACAATGCCCGATCTTCTCGGTAAACACGAGAAACAAAACAAGGTGATACTGAGAATGGTAGTCGAAGTTGAATGGAGTCAAGGTCACACAAGATGGGTGTGCATTACAACTGTGGGAGTTGAGCTCACCTTGAGGCCCTCCACGTAGAAGCCCGCAGAGCTGCTCTGGCGGACCTTAAGACCCCCTGCCTGGGGCTTGGCCTTGGTGAGCAGGTCCCGCACCTGCTCGTTGTAGATCTCCACCATGCTGAACATCACCTGCAGTACACAGGCAGCACTGAACATCACCTGCAGTATACAGGCAGAACTGAACATCACCTGCAGTACACAGGCAGAACTGAACATCACCTGCAGTATACAGGCAGAACTGAACATCACCTGCAGTACTCAGGCAGAACTGAACATCACCTGCAGTACACAGGCAGAACTGAACATCACCTGCAGTATACAGGCAGAACTGAACATCACCTGCAGTACACAGGCAGTACTGAACATCACCTGCAGTACACAGGCAGTACTGAACATCACCTGCAGTGCACAAGCAGAACTGAACATCACCTGCAGTGCACAAGCAGAACTGAACATCACCTGCATTGCACAAGCAGAACTGAACATCACCTGCATTGCACAAGCAGTACTGAACATCTCCTGCAGTACACAGGCAGCACTGAACATCACCTGCATTGCACAAGCAGAACTGAACATCACCTGCAGTACACAGGCAATACTGAACATTACCTGCATTGCACAAGCAGTACTGAACATCTCCTGCAGTACACAAGCAGCACTGAACATCACCTGCAGTACACAGGCAGCACTGAACATCACCTGCAGTACACAGGCAGTACTGAACATCACCTGCAGTACACAGGCAGCACTGAACATCACCTGCATTGCACAAGCAGTACTGAACATCACCTGCATTGCACAAGCAGTACTGAACATTACCTGCATTGCACAAGCAGTACTGAATATCACCTGCATTGCACAAGCAGAACTGAACATCACCTGCAGTACACAGGCAATACTGAACATTACCTGCATTGCACAAGCAGTACTGAACATCTCCTGCAGTACACAAGCAGCACTGAACATTACCTGCATTGCACAAGCAGTACTGAATATCACCTGCATTGCACAAGCAGTACTGAACATCTCCTGCAGTACACAGGCAGCACTGAACATCACCTGCATTGCACAAGCAGAACTGAACATCACCTGCAGTACACAGGCAATACTGAACATTACCTGCAGTACACAGGCAATACTGAACATCACCTGCAGTATACAGGCAGAACTGAACATCACCTGCAGTACACAGGCAGAACTGAACATCACCTGCAGTATACAAGCAGAACTGAACATCACCTGCAGTACACAGGCAGAACTGAACATCACCTGCAGTATACAAGCAGAACTGAACATCACCTGCAGTACACAGGCAGAACTGAACATCACCTGCAGTATACAGGCAGCACTGAACATCACCTGCAGTACACAAGCAGCACTGAACATCACCTGCAATACACAGGCAGTACTGAACATCACCTGCAGTACACAGGCAGAACTGAACATCACCTGCAGTACACAAGCAGTACTGAACATCACCTGCAATACACAGGCAGCAATGAACATCACCTGCAGTACACAGGCAGAACTGAACATCACCTGCAGTATACAGGCAGCAATGAACATCACCTGCAGTACACAGGCAGCAATGAACATCACCTGCAGTATACAGGCAGAACTGAACATCACCTGCAGTACACAGGCAGATCTGAACATCACCTGCAGTACACAGGCAGAACTGAACATCTCCTGCAGTATACAGACAATACTGAACATCACCTGCAGTATACAGGCAGAACTGAACATCACCTGCAGTATACAGGCAGCACTGAACATCACCTGCAGTGCACAAGCAGAACTGAACATCACCTGCAGTATACAGGCAGCACTGAACATCACCTGCAGTATACAGGCAGAACTGAACATCACCTGCAGTATACAGGCAGAACTGAACATCACCTGCATTCACAGGCAGCAATGAACATCACCTGCAGTACACAGGCAGCACTGAACATCACCTGCAGTACACAGGCAGCAATGAACATCACCTGCAGTATACAGGCAGCACTGAACATCACCTGCAGTACACAGGCAGCACTGAACATCACCTGCAGTACACAGGCAGCACTGAACATCACCTGCAGTACACAGGCAGCACTGAACATCACCTGCAGTACACAGGCAGCACTGAACATCACCTGCAGTACACAGGCAGCACTGAACATCACCTGCAGTACACAGGCAGCACTGAACATCACCTGCAGTACACAGGCAGAACTGAACATCACCTGCAGTACACAGGCAGAACTGAACATCACCTGCAGTATACAGGCAGCACTGAACATCACCTGCAGTACACAGGCAGCAATGAACATCACCTGCAGTACACAGGCAGCACTGAACATCACCTGCAGTACACAGGCAGCAATGAACATCACCTGCAGTACACAGGCAGAACTGAACATCACCTGCAGTACACAGGCAGAACTGAACATCACCTGCAGTACACAGGCAGAACTGAACATCACCTGCAGTACACAGGCAGAACTGAACGTCACCTGCAGTATACAGGCAGAACTGAACATCATCTGCAGTACACAGGCAGAACTGAACGTCACCTGCAGTACACAGGCAGCAATGAACATCACCTGCAGTACACAGGCAGAACTGAACATCACCTGCAGTACACAGGCAGCACTGAACATCACCTGCAGTGCACAAGCAGAACTGAACATCACCTGCATTGCACAAGCAATACTGCAATATACTGCAGTTAACAGGCTATGCTGAAGAATTACCACTGTACACAACCAGTACTGAAGATCATCTACAGTACAATGGCAGCACTGAAGATCAGCTGCAGTACATAGGCAGTTGTGATCGTTAGCTGTGGTATTCAGGCAGTTGTACCGTTCTTAGCAGTGATGTGTATTGTGACAACGATGACAATATTGTTGTAGGTATCATTACTGTTTTTGTTGTTGTTGTTGTTGTTGTTGTTGATGATGATGACGACGACGACATCGACGACGGCGACGACGATGACGACGACGACGATGATGATGATGATGATGATATGCAGTGTATGAAGGTTTCCTCACTGTATTATCACAGTTCGTGTCACTTGATTAATATAGGCCTATGTTACTGGGGTACATACATGTGTAGTGTACAAGCGTGACTAAGTAAATTGGCGTCTGTCTCCGCGCAAATGCACAGAAAGATATGCAGGTTGTCGGTCAGCACAAACATGGTGGTTCTTAAAAGAAAATGTCTCTCAGCAATAAAACAAATATGTATGGTCGTGGAGAACACATACGGATCCGCATCAATAACAGCATAACTTCATTCACATCGAATTGACAGGGATACATGATATGAAAAATGAACTGCAAATATTTCCTGAAGGGAATATGTATCGCATAGATGTGCACAGGTAAACTGCACCAAACCTAATCGTGTTTACCTGTAGTTAAAAAGTCACAGCCTTAACTCTAATCTTATGTTAAACGTTCCTGCCAAGCATGCACCCAGTCTTGGAGAATCTATCACGAGGAGAAAGAAAGTTTTTTTTCCCCCTTCAACACCACGACCCAATCCTTAATCGAAAACCCCGTCACAAATCCTGGAATTTAGTACGGTTGGAGAGAAGCAGATAGGGTTTCTTTCTCCTTGAATTAAGATAAGTCACGGTAGGAGGCAAGAGCTTTGGTATCTGATCATTAAGTAGTGCCCAGACGTGAAGATATGCGAGAGGAAATCCTGTCTTAGATAAATCTGCCACGGCACTTCGAGTGCGTGAAATTTGGTTCTATAAAGTCTCCACCCCTGTCTTTGACAAAAGTACTTCAGTCC
>JAWQFJ010003016.1:70000-72500 GCA_034096865.1 Theodoxus fluviatilis
CAACATATGCTGCAGAACCTTGTCCGCTCGATGAGGCAACGGGTGATGGATATTTGGCAGCAAATGGTGGCCACACCCGTTATTGAACATGGACAAACTGACTGGACTTTCCTTGCAACTTTCAGAAAGGAGGATGGGGTGCTTCTGACGGATGTCAAGCTAATGTCAAATGAGTTTTGACTTGTCAGTGAATTTTTGGCATACATCAATTGCTTAAATGTTGAATTAAATCATTCTTTGAATTACATATTTTGGGGGGTTTCCTTTTGAGAGAGAAATGTTTATGTGGCCCTTAACTTTTGCGGACCAGTGTATGTATATTCCTTTTTATTTGTAGTTACAGACGTTAATGCTAGACAAGCAACCAACCGAATAATGATTTTTATTACGTCTGTCCTTCCTTCCTTGCTCACCTCCCCCCGTGCATGGCTCGCTCCCTGGGGGGGGGGGGGGGGGGGGGGGGGGGTTGAGAGGATAACCACGTCTCCCTACGCAATCAGTAAAAGGCAAATAACGAGGGCAATAGAGACTTTGACTTGCTCTCACTTCATCCATCTCCAATTATTCTCTCGATCAATGGCTTTACATAGACTATTAAAACTCCTACGCCGTAAAACTTTATTCTGGATATCCCCTTGCAATCTTTTGTGGAACACAATCCATTCTCTTTGTCATCTTGTGCGCCTATTCCCATCCCTCACACACACACCTCCCCCCCTCCCCTCCTTTTCTCTCATTACTTTTTCTTTGTCTGCCTGTTGGTTTCAGTCATGCACTGGTTTGCAGTCATGCACTGGTTTGCAGTCATGCACTGGTTTGCAGTCATGCACTGGTTTGCAGTCATGCACTGGTTTGCAGTCATGCACTGGTTTGCAGTCATGCACTGGTTTACAACTAAAACACGTCATTTCCTCGAGGTTCTTGCTGCAGATGGGTCATGAGTGGAATACAGCGTGCGAAGGCAAGAGGTGAGTTGCCTCTACTTGCAATTGAGAGGGACGAGAAGGCAATGACGCAGTCTTATCGAGTCGCTTACTCTCTTTCGTCGCTAATGTTAATAATAATAATAATAATAATAATAATAATAATAATAATAATAATAATAATAATAATAATAATAATAATAATAATAATAATAATAAGGGAAAGGACGAGACGGCGGGAATTAGAACTTGGACTGCTGAGATGACGCACGAGAGGGCGAGGATCTTGAGCAGTGAGTACCTAACCATAAAGAACAATAAACTTTCTCTTTTGCACACAAGAGGCGACAATGCCCCTCGTTCAGCACTTCCCTAACACACATTCACAGCACAACTGGGCCCATACATCTGGAAAGAGGTAGCCACGCTGGGCAGTATATTCTACTTGGTAACCACGAGCTGTCGTCGCATTGTGCTCCCACTACTTGGCGAGTGATTTACAGTAGTACGTACGAGCAACGACGCATACAGAGGTTTGCAAGGAGAGGCAGGATTTATGAGACCGAAAACACCAGGTTATCGACACCATGGGAGGTTATTCACGGATGTAAATCACGTAAAACTAATTAATTTTCGAACGAGATCGTTCTTTCTGAACGAAGCCATTGAAGGTTACTTGTTGGGAATACAACCGAGAAATAATGTTGTCATTCTTGTATGAATTATTCCACTTAAATGACGCTTAATCATCATTCAGGATAAAAAGGTAAACGTGTCATGGTTGTGGTAAATGATTACTAGTAAGTGTAACCATTGCTAACAGGTTTTTAAACTCAAAAGTGTACGTTCAACGTCTAAATTACGCAAGAATGTCATATGCCATTGTGATGTCGAGACTCTCATCTGTTCAACATTAAGCTCAATTTGCATTTCTCCCACTTCATATAAAGAATCCATTGGTGAGAATGATGATGAAAAACAGTGTACCTCTCCCTATTGTCAATTTTGTTTTCGTTATTCGCGCATACACAACTACTTGGTTAAAAAACAAGCAAAAAACTTTTGGTACAAACAAAACTGTTTGCTTCACGTGAATCTTTGCAAAAAATCTACGGACAATCACTCAAAATATGTATGCAAAATAAAAAAATGTAAGCAAAATAAATTATGACGACGACAAACGGCCGACGACGACAACCAACGACGAGAAAAAGAGACGCACGGCCACAGACAGCTATGAACGACGACAACAGTTGGGTATGGACGTGATGTCTGTCTGCCGCAGACGCCCGAGGCCGTTTCCATGGCAGTCATTCAAGGGGCGACTCCAATCCCATTCTAGTTCACTAGAGACTTCGCCTACCGGCGAAAGTGTCTCTAGCCCAGTTGACATCATGTGATAGAAGGATTTCGTCCGAAATATGCAAATGGAGGTCACACGAGAGGCTTGTGGGATAGCCGATCTGCTCCCTGACATACGCCGATAAAGTAGTTCTAAGACTATTTCGCACAAAACTCATAACTTTCTCTTGTTGAGGCAATATACAAGCATTCATTCGATAAAATAAAATGTCTGT
>JAWQFJ010003016.1:77500-90000 GCA_034096865.1 Theodoxus fluviatilis
CAACATGATCAGAAGACCATTGAGAGTAAAAAGAGGCGATTCTATTTCACTCCAATTATTTATCCCGATAGATAAACACAAATTTGGTGTTCTAATAAAACTAATCTATGAGATTTTCAGGAAATCATTTGAGAACTACTTTTAGCGCGAACGTGTCTATAAGGTTGCAAACTGCCTTGAGCACGTGCGATTGTGTATATGTTACAGTCAAATCGGGAAATCAGGCATTCTCCGAGAATGCCTGAAAGTTTAGGCATTCACGGTAAATCCCTGGTTTGATCAGGCAATACCGGTAATGACTGAAAATTTTCAGGCATTATCAGGAAATGACTAAAAACTACTTGTACAAATTTCCCGTTTTGCCTGACTGTTAGGCAAAACGGGTTGTTCTGACCTTGTCTGTTTTTACATAGTCTGCCTTGCATGAATTTTTAGTGAGTTTCTCTTCCATGTGTGACCTGAGACCTTGTCTGTTTTTACATAGCCTGCCTTGCATGAATTTATAGTGAGTTTTTTTCCCCGGAGTTCGGAGTGATTAGAGTTTGTTTTTACATAGCCGGCCTTAATTTATTGTGTGTTTCTCTTTAACTTTTTCCCCTTTTCGTTGAGTTTGGAGTGATTGGAGCTCACTTTCAGTATAATGCTAGTTCCATTGTGACGTTGCTCTCAATGTCTCTCTCTCTCTCTCTCTCTCTCTCTCTCTCTCTCTCTCTCTCTCTCTCTCTCTCTCTCTCTCTCTCTCAGGGCTGAGTGGAAAAAGTATGTATATGCTTATCACATAAACCTGGCTTAATAAAAATTTCGTTTCGTTTCTCTGTCTTTCTCTCTCTGTTCTCTCTCTCTCTCTCCTTTCAATTTTCTTTCTTCTGTTTCATTCTCTTTCTTTCTCTCTCAATCTTCTTTTTCTCTTTCTATCTGACCGCCAGAAACGAGTTCAAACTGTGTCCACAAAAATGTTGTCTTTGAGTGAAATGAACTGTGTTAAGCACGTAAGTCTTCGAGAGGCAGTCATCCTGGGCTCCCAAAGCGGAGGACAAGGATACGTCAAGTGCAACTGTTCGGGTGCAAAGAAATGCCAGAACAATCGGTGCAAATGCTTCAAAGCAAAACTGAAGTGCAACAGTCGGTGTCACCAATCCTTGACTTGTGGAAACAAATGAACTGTTGACAGAAAGTTCTGTTTTAATGTACATTTTAGTTGTTAGAATTAATAAATTAAACTGATTTCATCATTATGTTCTTTAATTGAATGCCTTCAAATTAAGAGAGAGAGAGAGAGAGAGAGAGAGAGAGAGAGAGAGAGAGAGAGAGAGAGAGAGAGAGAGTACAAAAGAGGCGTGAAACCAATTACGACCCCAGCCATTCAAAGTTTTACAGTAGGCTTATGTGCTGAAATGCTTTGACTCTCACCAGAAACACAGATTGTGAGCGGTAGGCATTCTCCGATAATGCCTGACAGCCTATTTCAGTCAATCACCGATAATGCCTGAACATTTTCAGTCATTACCGGAATTGCCTGATCAAACCAGGTATTTACCGTGAATGCCTAAACTTTCAGGCATTCTCGGAGAATGCCTGATTTCCCGATTTGACTGTAACATATATACAGTAGTCGCCGCTTATTAAAAACACATTGGGACCGAACAAAAGTGTTTTTAATAAGCGGCGTTTTTATTAACCGGCACTTCCCGCTTCACCAAGCCGTTGCGTTTCTTCCACCTGTTAAACCACCCATTTGTAGCTTTGAATTCGGAGCGACCAAGCTGGGAAGCAATCTGTTCCGCCTTCTGACAGGATTGGGCCGTTTACAGGTGTGTTGCGCGCTTGGATAGAGTCGAACCACCGCTTTAAGCCATCTTCTGTCTCTTTATCCTTCCCGCAGCGCCGACGCTTCCTTTGGCCTTGACTGGAGCCCTCTGCGATATCAGCCCTAAGTTCATCTTCTTTTTTCAGTGTCTGGCACAGAAATGATGCCGACACACCCAAAATGTCAGCACCCTCCCTCAAACTTTTAGAATTTAGCTCTCGGTAGCGATCAAGCAAGTCCACTTTGTCTTTGGGTGTCATTTCTGTTCTTTTTCTTTTCTTTGGAGCTGAAGTTAAAGCCATTTTCTGATTCACTGCTTATCCAGCGAGACTAGACAGTGTTGAATTGACATCTGACGGTTTGCTGACAAGGGTGTAATCACTGTTCACACAAACGCTGAAGCGTCTTTAGTTGTCATCTAACGGTTTGCTGACAAGAATTCACAACCAGAGATCGACTCTGACCCTCCGAACAGCGAGAAAAAGAACAGAAAGTGTTTTTATTAAACGGCGCCTGTATATTTAATAACCGGCGCAATTTTACATATGTTATATAGTGGTAAATCCGGACCGGACCAACTGTGTGTAAAAAACGGCTGTTTTTATTAACCGCGTGTTTTATAAGCGGCGACTACTGTAGTAATACACGCGATCTTTGGACCTACTATAAACGCAGCGAAAAGGATTCCTATGGGTCCGGGCTGGTTTCGTGAATCTATGGTTATACTCTCGCAAGTAAATGCTTTCTGGCCGGAACCTGTGGTCTAACTGCCTTCACACTGTTTGACGAGCTCCACACTTCGATCATTCGTGTATCGACTGATGGAGTCAGTAAGTGATTTAACCTACATTCCGTCTGTGTTGAACGTTAATCGAATGGAAGTTTCTTCTGTAGGAATCCGTCCGATTCCGAAGTTCGATATTATCGGATAGCTCAGAAGCAGTTTTTCTAAGTTTAATCCTTCTAAGCATACATTAAATTAATGATTCCTCATCAGCAAAAGCACTCAGTGGGTTTCTGTGTGTATCGAAGATTATGCAGACGGGATTGGTTGCCTTACTCGCTCAATGAAGTATAAATATTGCTGTTGTATTCAAAGTCCTTATAATTAGTAGAGTTCACAATATTACACTCTTGTGATTCGAATTTTACCGCATACAAGTTTTACATTCATGGGAAATCGATGTTTAGAAAATGAATTGACGAAAACATATGGCTGCCAGTATCGAGTGTATCACAACAAGCGGAGGAATACACTCACGATGTGATATGCCATTCAGCGTGGCCGAGACTCTGTGTTCAGAACGGTGGTATGCATGTTATGGAAGAATTAAAGCTATCACGTGACCAACCTGTTGCTGAGACTATATTCACTAGTCTCAGCCACGCTGAATGGGTGCGTGTAAGTAAAATATGAATAGAGCACGCGTGAGACCGCTCTAGGGTATGCATGTGTTCACTGTGGGGGGAATTTGCGTGCATGGATCTATGTGTGTGAGCGACTCCTGGCGCGCGTGCGAGCGTGCGCGCGTGCGTATGTGTGCTTACTGTCACAGATGGAACATTACCGATCTACTGTTAACAGTGTAACATGATGTCGCTCTTTCACGCCATGATGAAAAACTTTCAAAACTTTATCGTCCAGACATGGATATTTTTCTTGGTGAAATACAGCTTCAAATAATGAAAAACAATTGAAACACACGTTACATAATTGTATGAAACAAGAAAGAGAAATATCGAATCGTTTGTTTACTTTGGCCCCCTGTGGTTTGGTAGTAAGAATTATCCCACCGTGTCTCCCTCCGAGATTCGTAAAAGGCGGGTAACTATAGGACATTCTCATTAACGTACCCTGCAGGAGTTATCCTCGGCGCTCTCTGTCGAAAAACAACGCGTTAGGTAGAACCACCTCGTTCCGGTTGCATTCTCGTAGCGTCTGCACTAAATACTAGATCGCTCAAAGTACATGTATGTGGGGGTGGAAAACAGTACTGTGTCATGTAAAGCTCGAATGAGTAGCAGCAGATAACTGTTTAGTTCTGGCTTAAATTGACAATTTCGTTTCCCTGGTCTGGTGAGGACCGAAAATTCACTATCATCGAGTGAATGAGTGATCAACTTGTACCGCACTCGGCGTAATCATGGATCCGATATTTGCCTTGGGCAAAGGCTGTTGTTATTTGTTGACTCTAGCCAAAAACCAAGGCTACAGCAAAATGTTGTTATGTTGTACTGTTATGTGGGGATTATCTTCAGCCGTGGTAAGCTCCTAACATAACATCTGGCATTCTCTGGAGACAGAGATCAAATCCCCTGAAGACGGAGTGTGGCTGCCTATATGGCGGGGTGTTCAAAAACAGTCATACACGCAATCATCTCACCCACTTGGGTGATCCTGGGAGTGTTTAGCCCAGGTACGCAACAACAACAACAACATGGATCCAATATCACGTAATGTCCATGGCGTAATGTAGGCCTATAACTTGTAAGATCGGGTCGATGATGACAAGAAAATGGCATTAAAACACACAAAAAGTTTCATTACAACTAAAACCACCGATTATATTAATAACTGACCATTTTTACACTTACAGCTAGTACTGAAACCTTACAACGCAAACAAAACACACCTGCCGGGACGGGAGTGTCCCGGTCTAGCACGAGTGATCGTTTCGCTATCTGATCCGACATGGTATTCCTCCAGCAAACAAGCAACTACTGCAACTTCATGAAGTTATTGAAATCTCAAAGTATACGTGATGTCAGACATCGATTGACCGAGTTCGACTGCAGCTGCCGGTGGCATTCTCGAACATTTCGTCTGCACTGAATACTAGATCGCTTAGTTAAAGTATGTGGGGGTGGAAAACAGTATACTGTCATTTGCCATAACCATCGTGGCAAAATTATTGATGGAAAAGTTGTCAAGCTACATGGCATTCCAGCAAACAAGCAACTACTGCAACTTCATGAAGTTATTGAAATCTCAAAGTGTGATGTCAGACATCGATTGTCCGATCGAGTTCGACTGCAGTTGCCGAATCAAACGTAAGCGCTGCTCCCAAGGCCAAGCTCGTTTAAGTTGCTTGTGATCGTTTCGCTATCTGATCCGACAATAATTACTAAACATTGATATCAAAAGCACTATTCAAATTTTTGGCGGGTGGTCTACCCCGCACAACTAAAAATCTACGGTTAATATCATCTCCACAAGCCAAACTACGTGAAGTTATACATTACGCCGAGTGCGGTACAAGTTGATCACTCATCGACTGGATGATAGTGAATTTTCGGTCCTCGCCAGATCAGGGAAACGAAATTGTCAATTCAAGTCAGAACTAAACAGTTATCTGCTGCTACTCATTCGAGCTTTACATGAAACATTATATCACACTAGCTCGATAGTCTGCTGGCGTAGGGACTACGGTTCGATCGCGTTCGTCTGCTAGCCAGCTAGGTACGTACGGTGAGGTTTGTTTACTTATCTTCTGTGGGTTTTGTGCAGAAAGTATACGTTAAAACAGTCTAATATGACTATTTTCGATTAGTTTTTAATCTAATTAATTCTTTTTGCATGCTTTAGTGTCATCCTTTTGCCACGATATAGCGATCATCCCATCAGCTTCTATTTGTACCACTCTACCGGAACTAGTGGAAGTAAAGGGACGAAACTCGGGCTGAATTTCCGTTTCAGAAGTGAGAATGTCCTATAGGGATAGCATGACCTGATTTGCTCGTACTTAACCAGCTCTAGTGATCTAGGGCTAAAAGGCCATCATTCTAGTTCACTAGAGACTTCGCCTACCGGCGAAAGTGTCTCTAGTCCAGTTGACGTCACGTGATGGAAGGATTTCGACCGAAATATGCAAATGGAGATCACACGAGAGGCTTGTGGGATAGCCGATCTGCTCCCTGACATACGCCGTTAAAGTAGTTCTAAGACTATTTCGCACAAAACTCAAAACTTTCTCTTGTTGAGGCAATAAACAAGCGTTTATTCGATAAAATAAAATGTCTGTGTTGAAATGGAAACAAGTTTTGACATCTGAATGATTTCTGTAAAATGTGGAGAGAAAAAAAGTATCAGAACGAACTATTTTTGGCGCAATGCTGTAATGCGAAGGGTCAAGTCTATTACGCATTCATTGCGAACTGTGCCAGAGTCACTTCTGACTCGGGTTCACAGAACGATAGGCCATAAGACTATTCATTACTTCATTCATTCATTCATTCATTCATTCATTCATTCATTCATTCATTCATTCATTCATTCATTCATCCATTCTTTTTTTTCTGTCGTTTGACACTGTATGACGTAGGTCCATTATGTTGTTGTTGTTGTTGCGTACCTGGGCACCTGAGGATTGACGAAGATGCCCAGTGATCAGGGGGTAAAGTGTAAGCGGTTTGAGACCCAGACAAAGGGTGTAAGTCGCTATAAAAAACCACACCTTTACCTTTTAAACACTCCCAGGATCACCCAAGTGGGTGAGATGATTGTGTGACTGTTTTTGAACACCCCGCCATATAGGCAGCCACACTCCGTCTTCAGGGGATTTGATCTCTGTCTCCAGAGAATGCCAGTTGTTATGTTAGGAGCTTATCACGGCTGAAAATAATCCCCACATAATAGCAGATCATAACATTTTGCTGTAGCCTTGGTTTTTGGCTGGAGTCAACAAATAACAACAGCCTTTGCCCAAGGCAAGTAGGTCCACTATTATTCATAACATTTCTAATGGAATTCATCAGCTTCTTGACAGCGAGTGGTGGTGTTGATACGCACTTGACAGACGCAGACGTCCAGTTCCCGAGACAACATTTTTTTAGAAGGTCAGACCATTTCACCTTTCACATCGGTCACTCCCTTAGTTCTATGCCCTTGGTCAGTTCTTTCTGTCGGAACCGTTGGTCAGTTCCTTTGGTCGGAACCATTGGTCGGTTCCTTCTGTCGGAGCCCTTGGTCAGTTCTTTCTGTCGGAGCCGTTGGTCAGTTCCTTCTGTCCGAGCCTTTGGTCAGTTCCTTCTGTTCGAGCCTTTGGTCAGTTCTTTCTGTCCGAGCCTTTGGTCAGTTCTTCTGTCCGAGCCTTTGGTCAGTTCTTCTGTCCAAGCCCTTGGTTAGTTCTTTCTGTCGGAGCCCTTGGTCAGCTCTTTCTGTCGGAGCCCTTGGTAAGTTCCTTCTGTCCAAGCCCTTGGTCAGTTCTTTCTGTCGGACCCCTTGGTCAGTTCCTTGATGCCCTCTCTGGAGAGGCGTCGCACTTCTCTCTCACACCTCAGGCATGCCGCTGTCCGCACTTCCGCCGCCGCGATTGCTGTGTACACATGACAATCGGCGAGGCTCCAATCTGATCGCTGTTATTTATTGGTTTATGAGTCGATTTTCCACGTGATGGGGTGTCCGTGCTTTCCCCCCGACAGTCATGGAAAGCTCTGATTCACCCCTCCGTGAAATACATCTGCCACAAGGAACTTTGCACTCGGTTTGACACACGTGGAAAGAGTACATTTCATCCTAAAGTATTAAGTAAATACATGTCTGCATTTTGTGGACATGATTTTTAACATGCTAATGGTGCTTTATTACTCATAATGCTGATACTTCAACTTCGGAGTAACCACCACACGCTGCGTGGGTGCTTGTGTAAGCAAGCTTCCTTACACTAGTTATAGCCCTTCTTGCACAGCACTTCTACAGTTACGTTTCGGCAGAGCCCCGCTAGAACGCGCTCTCGGAGCCCAGTAAGATCGTCCAACAAGTTTCGCATGGGTTGAGAAGATAATAAAAAGGCAGTAAACAGTTCTAGTACCCACGTTAGAGCCCTTCCTGGGCCGAGAGGTACACGAAGAAGTAGAAATCTTGTCCTGGGTTCTCCTGACGAAACAATTCCACACTCCACAGCAGAGGCCCGTCATTGCGCGTCCGACTCTGATAGCATCACAACTACCTACTCCTCCTCTTTCCAATAAGTGTGACCCCTCTGTTGTTTTTCCTGCTCATCACACCTACCTACCCCTCCTCTTTCCAATAATTGTGACCCCTCTGTTGTTTCTCCTGCTCATCACACCTACCTACCCCTCCTCTTTCCAACAAGTGTGACTCCTCTGTTGTTTCTCCTTCTCATCACACCTACCTACCCCTCCTCTTTCCAATAATTGTGACCCCTCTGTTGTTTCTCCTGCTCATCACACCTACCTTCCTCTCCTCTTTCCAATAATTGTGACCACTCTGTTAGTTCTTCTGCTCATCACACCTACCTTCCCCTCCTCTTTCTAATAACTGTGACCCCTCGGTTAGTTCTCCTGCTCTTCTCTACTTCCTCCTCTTCCTTTCCCTCTGTTAGTCACCCACCTCAGCATTCAGTTTGTTCTCTTTCTAAACTTTTATTTCTTTTGGTTTTTCTCAGTCCGCTCGCCGCCCGCCTGCCTCTCTGTCTCTGTCTCTGTCTCTCTCTGTCTCTCTCTGTCTCTCTCTCTCTCTGTCTCTCTCTGTCTCTCTCTCTCTCTCTCTCTCTCTCTGTGTCTCTCTCTGTCTCTCTCTCTCTCTCTCTCTCTCTCTCTCTCTCTCTCTCTCTCTCTCTCTCTCTCTCTCTCTCTCTCTCTCTGTTAGTCCGTTCTCTCTCATTTGCCGTGTTTGAGGTTTCTCCCCGTTGAATACGGCCTTGGATATGAGAGAGTGAGTGTGTGTGTGTGTGTGTGTGTGTGTGTGTGTGTGTGTGTGTGTGTGTGTGAGAGAGAGAGAGAGAGAGAGAGAGAAAGAGAGAGAGAGAAAGAGAGAGAGAGAGAACGAACGAACTTGTTTATTTGAGAGGCCTCCGGCCTGTCACAACGGAAACAGATTGAATGCATTGGCATAGAAAATATCCACTGCGTCTCGTCTTCTTTTCAGAGCGTGATATAAGAACATTGCTAATGATCTTATTACACTAGGGTCATTGCCAAATAGTTGTTCCACTCTTCGAAAGTCATTAATGTGAGATACATATTTTCTCTAAGGTCGTCATAAACTGGGCAAACATAAAGCATGTGGAATTCATTTTCAATTTGTTCCATACAAGCTGGACATGTGTATAACTTATCTGATTTGTCCCGAGAGTAACGAAATTTGTGATGGTATAATGCACTAAAGCCAGAACGAAACTGAATGTACACATCTCAAAATGGTTTTTTCATCTATCGCATATAAATAATTATCTCTACCCCAATGAGTCTTTATTTGGCGATGTGACGAGATCACCCCCCCCCTCCCTTTCCCCCCTATATACATACTAACCTGTGCTATGTAAATTAGTGTGGCCGCCAACTATGTTAAAAATAGTAACGTTAGAGTGTGTTGTGGCTCGCCAGCCATAGTTTCCACGGTGTGTTCGAGGGCTGAGTTAAGAATCGGCCCACTGTGTCTCTCTACGCGGTTCATAAGAGGTGAATGACTAAAGAAACCGTAACTTGATTTTTGTGCTTAATGGCCTTGCATAGCCTAAAGAGGTTGCTGGGCTGTAAGACACCATCCACCTATCCATTCATTGCAAACTTGGTACATGCTCGATGCTAGTGCGGAGCGGAGACGTGTGATTGGCTCCATTTCCAAAACGTGAATGGAGAGTTCGGGAGATAGACCTTGGCTTTATATGGGGACCATGTGATTGGACAATGAGGTAAATTGGGCGTGGCCCGAGTGTTTCCATGGGATGGGAGAGCACTAGAATCTGAGGCGTCCGTGCTTCAGGTATATAATCCCCTGGCTGCCAGTGGCGGGAGCGCGAAATTCAAACAACCACAGAAGACCATCACCGTGTGTAAAGCGCCCTCTCTCCCTGCTCCACGTCGTCTGAAGTGAAAAGCGTCTGCATCAGGGACAAGTCAAGTCGTTGCGCTCCACAGCGTCCAAAATTACAAAGCGTTTCTCTGCTCCACGCTATTTAAAGTGCAATCGTCTCTGCTCCACGCTGTTTGAAGAGCAAGCGTTCCTCCGCTCCACGCTGTTTGAAGTGCAAGTGTTTCTCTGCTCCACAAGTACAAGCATCTGCCTCCAGGATCAAATCAAGTCGTTGCGCTCGCCTGCGTCCGAAACTACGTCTGCTTGTTGACAGGCTGACACTCACGTTTGCTGCTTGTGCCCCCGTTGACCCCCTGTTCCCCTTTCTCCCACCCCCTCTCTCCCTCGCTTGCATCTCTAAAGCCGCTGCTACAGTCGTCCCGAAGGTAGGAACCTTCGTGTAAGTGGATTTAATGTGAACACAAATTGGCCACCTCGCTTTAGGATTATCACGTGTTTTTGTCGGACACAACCTACGATTCAGTTAAGTACACTTTTGATTGGTTGGCGAGCCACGACATTACTCCATATCGAAGATTGAATTGAATTATTGCTTCTTGATTATCATTACTAACATTTAATTATCCATGTTCATTGTTGCTAGATCAAATTAAAGTGATTTGATTTTGACCTTTGTCCTCACCGTTTTTCTGTAGTGTTCCATCTTTGATAGAACGAATGTGTGAGATAGTGTTACTAGTTTGACTGTGTGAGTGCACATTCCTACTAAACCCTTATTCGGAAATGAGTCAAGTCGAACTACGTAACAGGCAATAAAAATAATATCTCCCACTATTAAATAATGTTTGTTCCCAGTTACTACGATACACCGAGACAATGCGGTTCTTCAATTCTCTTATAAGTTCCCTTTCATTGCGTACTAGAGAGAGAGAGAGAGAGAGAGAGAGAGAGAGAGAGAGAGAGAGAGAGAGAGAGAGAGAGAGAAAGGAGAGAGAGAGTCAGTCTACACAATGTATTATAATATCATAATTGCTTTTCGACACTGATCGTATCGCTGTGAATCAACAAGTGCATGAAAGGTTTTTGATAGCGCCTACCAGATTAGATTCTTTTACTCTCCTGGCCCAAGCTAGGAGAACCCCCGTATACAGAACCTTACAAAGGAGACGTTCCTAACAAAAACGGAAAAAAAAACGCGAAACGTCAAGGTACCGATCGTTTGCCTGCCTCCCTCCCCCCCCCCCCCCCCCACCCCCTCCCCCTAAACAAATTCAATTAAGAATTCTTATCAGAGTCACCCTTGTATTGCGTGATTCCGTCCTCAGACTGTTCCAGGAGGACTCCAGGGACTGCATTGTTGTGAAATTGCTTCTCTGTAATCATGGGGGTTTCAAGGAGGACGTACTTATTCATGTTTCTCGCGTCAGTTCACGACCCATAGCCGACAACAGAGTGATAATGCCCTCTATTGGTTCAGATGCATACGCAAGACAGAATGTCATTCCGACCACAACGCTTACAACGCACCACCCCACATCTACGTGTCTTTGGACAGATGCCATCCCGTGACGGGGTGCGCTATTTCCGTCCGCACAAAGCCGGAACTAGGAGTCTTTCCATGCGGAGTGGTGGGACGGGGGTGGGAGTGTCATGTCAGGCATTAGTGAGAAACGCTGCATGGCTAAATGAATCATGCGCAGAGGGAAATCTTCACTGTGGTTGGATGTGTTGTGGAAGTGCTGGGGCGCGTTTGTTAGGCGTAGAATCATGAGAGATCTCGAGGACTAGGCGTTGCCTACGTTTCTCGCTCATTAGCCGTAGGTGCGTATAGCTTGCCCTTGACTAACCATCGAGGCGAGCCACTTGCCTAGCAAACGCGCCCTTTAAATGTACTAAAACATCGCACTATCCTCGATATAATACGCCAGTCCTCTTCGCGAGTCCGTTGCCTTGTTACGTGATGTAGTCAGGGTCTTTTGAAGAGTCACGTGACGTCGTTCCAGCTGCCTCGAAGACAATCGAGTGCATTCCCGTTGTTCTTGAAGGTTCTAGAAGCCTGTAAAAAGTATGTAAGAGAGCGCGACGAAGAGACGAGTGAGAGCGCTACACAGAAGACATGTGTAAGAGCGTGGATAACAGCGATTTTGTGTCTTCACGGAATTGAGTCCGACGATGGAGACCGTTTATGGTAATGCTGATTACTGATGTTGTGGATCAACCAATGCGTGAATAAAGCTTTTTGAAAACAACCACCTGATTTCTTGGACTTGGACTTCCCGGCGCAAGCTAGGAGAACCTCGCAAGCTAGGAGAACCCTCGTATGGACAGGACCTTACGAAGAAGACAAGTCGCAACAAATGTAATACACACTAAGTTTTTTTTTTAAATCAGCCCTGAAGACAGATCCTTTTCCACTCTGAACGACTACCAAACATGCTTCCCTGCTGAACAACCGCAGACACGCTGCAAGCTTGGAAAAGGGGCTGCACAGTGGGGCTTCCGTGAGCCATGTAAGCAAGGGCCATGGGTCGCAGTGTACGGCACAGATGGGGAGGAGTTTTGGCATGATCTCAATTGCAGACGGGAAACTAGATAGGACACGATTGGCACAAATCCTCAGGAGGGAATATCCCAGGTGGACTGAATGCTGAAAGTCTTTTTGTAACGGATCCAGCCGACTGCCAGACGACAGACAGATCAATGCGACTCTGCTGTTTAGCAAACTTTGTTGGCTATGAAAGATCATTATACGATAACTCAACTTACTGGTTTGTATTGGAACACGATCAAGCAAAGACTCCAAAGCCCTGGTCAATCCCCCTTTACGAACCCCGTACAGAGACGCGGTGGGTCTATTCAACGCCCCCAACCCACAGGGGGAGGGCACGAGAAAGACGCCTGAATGGCAGGCCGGGT
>JAWQFJ010003016.1:97500-137500 GCA_034096865.1 Theodoxus fluviatilis
ATACAACACAACTCCACACAACACAACGCCACCTCACGTAACCTGCGATCTTTCTGCACGCGTCAGAGACAATCTCTGTTGCACCAGAAGGCGCTCTGCTCTGCACTGAGCAGACCGGGCACCGCCCTAGGACGTCTGCTGTCTGCATGCTGAGAGTCGAATGTTTGCTCTGTGCAGTCGTGCGGTGACGAGGCGCAATAAAACTGATGAATTACGAAGTCTGTTCCCTTCCTACTGGTCGCATGGTGTTCAGATTGTCAGTCTCTGTGTTTCTCTTTGCCTGAAGAGGACTGTGGAGGAACTCTAAGATGAATTTAGTAGTCAGATGCTTGAAGGAATAACAGAAGAAGGTTATATATGAAATATATGTCTATATGGAAAAAGGCAGACAGATCAAACTCGTCCCACTTAATTAAGCAAGATTTTAATAAAATTCTCTTTACTTCACTCCCTATACCTCATTCCCTCAACATCGTCTCACTTTCACTCTCGCTACCTCCCCTTTCCAATCTTTTGCTCACTTCTCCTCACCACACACCTCACTCCCTCTAACCCCCAACCCCCACCCCACCCCACCCCCGACCCCTCCACCCCACTTCGCTTCCGACCCTACTCCACCACCCCCATGGTCTCGCCCCCCACCTCTCCCACAGCTGTCTCACTCATCCTCCTCTTGAGGTTGTCTCGCCCCAATGTCCCAGGTCAGCCAGCCTTGATCCTGCAGAGGACGAGAAGGAGAACCTGACAGTAGCCTCTTCATGCCACGAGATGGATGAGATAACTCTCAAGTGAAAGCTCGGCATATCTCAAAACCGTCGTGGAAAGTCACAAGAGACAACGCACCCTTCTCAAATGGATGCGTGGATAAACACGACTTTGAGGGATTGGTTTTCGCAACCCCTTTTTGCCCTCCAGGACGCCAGGAAAGAGATAGCGCCGCCCGATTGGCACTAAACCGCTAGTCACACTGGTTGTTTGGCTGGAGTCAGCAGACTTGAGTCGCCGCAGCAGTGCCTGGCTTTGACAGGCACGAGGTATCGACGTGGAGATTACACAATATTTTGTTCCCCCACCTCGATCCACAGCAAACATCATCCTACCTGCTCGCTTTGCTGTCCTGAGTGCGTCATGGCGGCACTGGTGTTTGGTCGTGGTGCCGTCGTGATTCTAGGCCAGTGGTCAGCACACTCGCCTTGTGACTGGGGGTGGGTGGGGGTGGGGGGTGGGGGGTGGGGGTGGGGGTGGAAGCCCCCGAAACAAATTCTCGTTTATTTGAGCAAAATAAAACTATCATCATCATCATATTTGTTGTTGTTGTCGTCGTCGTGTTATTGTTGTTGTAATTATTAAACACTGTTGTGGTTATCATCATCATCATCATCATCATCATCATCATCATCATCCCCCTCCTCCTCCTCCTCCTCCTCCTCCTCATCATCATCATCATTATTATTATTATTATTATTATTATTATTATTATTATTATTATTATTAGTAGTAGTAGTAGTAGTAGTAGTAGTAGTAGTAGTAGTAGTATCATTGTTGTTGTTATTGTCATTATCATCATCGTCGTCATCATCATTATCAATCCTCAATCCTCCTTCGAAACAAATTCTCGTTTATTTGAGCAAAATAAAACTATCATCATCATCATCATCGTCATTGTTGTTGTCGTCGTTGTTGTTATTGTTGTTATTATTATTATTATTATTATTATTAGTAGTAGTAGTAGTAGTAGTAGTAGTAGTAGTAGTAGTAGTAGTAGTAGTAGTAGTAGTAGTAGTAGTAGTAGTATCATTGTTGATGTTATTGTCGTTATCATCATCGTCGTCGTCGTCATCATCATTATCAATCCTCAATCCTTCTCCTCCTCATTATCCCAGTGATGCCTGTTATTGACGAGGTTAGACGTCAGTTTGCACCAAGAGCAAAACTCCAACGGATCAGAAGGGAGTCCTGTCCTATGCTGGGCCTTCTCACACTACCTTTCCCGCCCTTGTCGCTTTCCCTGATATGTGGATCGGGTAAAGATTCGACGTTTCGTGCGTATATACAAAGTGGCATTTTATCAGGAAGTTCCATGCAACGGAACAAAGAATAATACCTGGCAAATGGACTGGATGCTTGTCTTCAAAATAATGTGATTGAGTAAGCGTTCGACTCATTCTGTAAGCATACCGGTGTGTACGTGAGCTTTTTGCTGTACATTTTCATGCAGTGCAAGAAAGAAAACCTGAGCAGTTATTACAACGCACGTGTCATCCAAGTTGCCTTGTAGCTGGCAGATATGGTGTTCTAGAAACACACATTATGCAGACCCTGCTGTTGAAGGTCGAAGGCAGTGAGGTCACTTAAGAATGGATGTGAAGGCGTGATGCGAAATGTTTAACAGTGGCCATTACTTTGTGGGAAAGCAGGCGTTAATGTCCCATCGTCCCTCTCCATTCATGCCCACGCTGTACTGGGACCACGTACAGTGCATGCAAAGATCTTTGGTGCAACACACGGCGCCGGATCCGCTCGATGCCCACCCTCATCAGCTGGAACACTTGGCACCTGGACTTTTGGGCCTGAGGCGTGTTGCTTAGCCTGCTTAGTTGGCAAATAATAGGCCGGCGTCAACATGTGTCAGACATTTGACTGCCTTTACATCTGCTTTCATCGTGTTGGCACCGACCTATTCCTCGCAAGATCTTGCAAAGGTTGCTAGCGTCAGCAAAGCGCCCCTGCTCCAGTGATTCAGCCAGAGGCGACCCCAAGCGGCCAAGAGACTACCATGGAGCACCAGAACCGGAAAGCTAAGATCTTGCGAGGAATAGGCCGGTGTTAACACGTGACAACATTTGCATCTGCAGATGTAAAGACTAATGATAACGTTGACACACATTGACACCGGCCTGTTCCTCGCAAGATCCAAGCTTTCCCGGTGTCTACGCCACGCAGGTCTGACTGTGCATTCACCACCATGGAAAACAGAACCCAGCGCACGTGCAGCAACGAACTGGTCGCAAAATTCTATATCAACCCACCAAAATACATTTCTGCTATCTTCAAAGAAGACCCTTGCAGGCGAACTCAAAGTCAAAGCAATACCTTGAACACAATCGTCAACACTCCCATTCCCAAGCCTCTAAGTGACACAGGGATCTAAGTCGGGACTGCCTGACACAAGAAGGAGCCCTCTTTCAAGTTTTATGGAGTCTCGAGCATAACTTGCACAAAGACCTTGCATGCAGGGGACAAAGAGGTGAGTTTACAGTCTGTGATTTATTCACTTAATGCAAACTCCGACCCTATGTCCTGAGGTCGAAGTATCGTAAGCACGTGACCTATCAAAAGACGCCACGCTGCTGACGATTGATCACATGCAGTTTACATTCGGTGACTGATGTACTAATTTCAGCGAAAAACACAGGTTACTTTTGATCAGACGAACGACAAATACCTACTAATTTTGGTCCAAATGACAGAAAACCACCCCTTGAATGCAACGTAGGAGCCGAAATTCCAGTACGAGTTAACGCCCTTTATTATCGTCAGGAAGAATAAGGATATACCGATAGTGATAGTATTCAATAGTTAACCTCTATTTTTGTCCCCATTCTTATTTTTCTTATTTATTGTTGTTTCCTTAAAATTTCCCCAAAATAATTTCCTTAAAATTTGGCCCAGGCCACTGCAGTGTAGCGCCTCGTGACCAGTTTTATTTCTCGGCAGGAGAGGCAATGCGAATGTAGCACCTAACAGAAAGAAAGGATGTAGCTCAAGGGTCCGTGCAGCCTCCAACTCCACACCTCACTTCATAAGTCGGCTCTGCAATGACTGGAAGATAAAATCTTTCTCCAAGTCAGTAGGTGGGGAGAGTTACAAGGGAACTTCAGAGGGTGGCCGAGTCTGCATCTTAAAGGATCTGGTAGACCAGAGGTAGGGCAGGATGGACGGATAGATGTTTTACAACCCATCAGCCTTTGTAGGCTATGTAAGGCCGAAAATCACTAGAATTGTTCATAGTAAGTGCAAATCGTCGCAATGTCCCTATTGATACACCTCTTACAAATTACGTAGGGAGATTTGGTGGGTCAATTCTTATCCCCCCAACCCACAGGGGGATGCAGGGCAGGACAACTGATAATAGATCCAGATTGGCTGCTTGGGGCTTTCCCAAGCTGACCTACTGAAGTAGGCTCCAGAAGTCCAGCCAACAGGGGTTCCAACTGATGTGTGTGTGTGTACATGTGTGGCGTTGAACAGCTCTGGCTTATGTTGTGCTGTAGCAGGTTTCTGAAACGCAATCCTCAATCTGACGGAAGGCTAGCAAAGCTAGTCAAACGCAAAGGTAATCGTCCCATTTCTTGAAAAGTGGTTGTTGTAATCATATGCAAAATCCAGTCAGTCAAATCTTGCAAAAAAGAAAAAAATTGGTCTCCAAAACCAGATGCTTCCTGCCTTTCATTGCCACCTTGACACCAACCTCAATTTTCTTCCACCGCTCGCATGGCAAGTCCACTTGTTGGAAAGATGATTGTGTCTGATCGCTCGTAGGGAACCCGTCTCGAATCTGTATCCTCAGTGGCATGACGTTCATTGATGAGATCAACTGCAAACTTCGTTGATGAATATCATTTCATTCTCATTGTGAAGAAGCGCAATACCAAGGTCCAAGCATGTCAGATACGACTCCTATCAATGGAGGAGTCGTGCATAATTTTCCAAATGCACCAACACAGAGGCAATGTCCTGTAGCTGTGTTTCGTGATCCTTGCAAGGGTGCAGGAAATGCTGCTACTGCCACCACATTCTTTCCCCCACCAAGAAGATTTTTTTGTTTGGTTAGTTCATCGTTAGTTATTCGGCAAAATAACTGTTACGAAACGCATCTTTTCCATTTATTCCTGGTTGTGGTTATAGCATATAGTGGGTTGGGAATTAGCTGCCAAGCCATAGTGTATTTTGATATTTGCTGCCAAGCCAGTATTGATGTTGGGATTGATATGGTGGATGTAGTTTTGGAAGGGAAAACGAACTGTGAACCTTGCTTCCCTTCCAATACAGAGATGAACTTAGTAGAACGTTTGGGAAGTTGTTTTATTCACCTTGATTCACGTTCTACAGTTGACCAATCTGCAGTGAACTTCTCTAGAAACGGACTAATGAAACTGCTTGGTTACTGTTCAATGGGAGAAGTAGATGACTTTATGAACAGTTGATTGGTCAATTGATACGAAATCGTGAATCGAGACATACTAAAACGCTGTGATTGGTTGAGAACGACAGGGAGAATTCTGCCGTTGTATAAAAACCTTTGTTTTGGGGATCACGGGCGTGCCCGTAGCTAAAACTTTCATCGAGATAGCCCATGTGTAGGACGGCACCCTGTCTCAAAGAGTTCACGAGGTGGACATGTGTGAAAACTGATGGAATTTTCGTCCACTGACGGACTAATTCCGAGTGACCCGGTCTTCAAACGTCTATGGATAGACAACGGGAGAACTGGAGGACTGCTCCCACTTTTGACTGCAGGGAGAGACAACGTGCAAGGTACTGCAATTTCGTTCTTGCAACGTTTTCCTCTCCTGAGTGAATTATCTACTGACCACCCTGTGAGGAGAAGTTGTCTCTAGAAACTTCTCCCCACTTCTGAGAAAGCCACCTGCGAGAAAGCTCTGACCCCTCGCGCCCTGCACCTGCTTCTCGTCGTCTTACCTGCCGTCTCGCCTCGCCCCTCCTCGTCGCCGTCTCAACGACGCCTGCCGCCCGCTGCCCTCTCGACGTCAGACTACGTGTTGATGCAAGAGCCATCCATCTCCGGAATCAAGTACAAGCCTCCCCCGCCTCACCCTCCACCACGAGTGTGGGGAAATCTCCACGCCTCATCTCCAGAGAAATTCTACAGTTTCGTCGTGTATTGTGCAGTGAGTCCTGAATGGACGTTCCCCTAATCCTCCCTCCCATCGTGTGTGCGGAATGTCATTCACTGGAAGCGTAGCTCGTTTAGCCGGCTACGGATTGGCTGGACGCCACAACAAGTTGCGTACGTGAGTACTGGTTTACCCATCTTGGCTTGGCAGCCCTCTTAGTTAATTATTTAATTCTGGGGAAGGTTTTTCTTTTATTTTCTAATGCGTTTCAGTATCACCATGCTTTCTTATTTATTGTGTTGAAACTTATCACTCTTGACCAATTTGATTATTATTGATTAAAGCTGAATTTGAATTTGATTTGTGCAGCCCAGTCATTCATTTGCGTCCAATCGTCATCCTTGTGCGAATGGTTTTGATTGGAAGGTGCCAAGTAGTACGGAATTCCCTAGACATTTAACGAGCCACAGAAAAGATTATTAATCTTTAATACTACTTGTGACATTATGGGGGCTTTCGTCCGGGATAATTGAATCAATATTGGTAAAATATAAGATCTTTTTGTAATTCTATGAGATAAATTCTAAAGCCATATTTATCACTTAGAAATTTTGACCTGCATTGATTGTGTCTTGAGTGAGTGATGTGACCTGACCTGCATTGCTATTTTCACCCTTTGCACGTGATCCATTAGGCGTGAGTGGTTGTTGTGACACGACCTGACCTTTGCTCTTGTGATCTGCCACTTAGTGACGTGCCTGGATGTTGGGGTCCTTAGAAATCGTGCAGGTAGTGCTGTTTGGAGATTTGCTGAGTGTTTTCTATTGCTGGACTTAGTAACTTTTCGCCATGGCTGATGGAGGGAAGTGGCCAACTAGGTTAGAGGTCATGCATTTAGTGCGGTTTGGATTTTTGCTAATTCATTAGTGTTCATGAGGCTAGTGAATATTTTGCAATGGGGGAGGAAGAAGAATTGCCGACCATTGATTTGATATTTTCACTAGATAGGGCAGGATTAGAGTTGCTGATAGAGAAATTTAGTCTGAGTGCAGGAGAAGGTGCTACTGAACGGGATTTGCGAAATAGGCTATGCGAGTTCGGACTTGAAAAGATAAGGGAGAAGTATGAGAGACAGGACCGAGAGAGAGCTGAAGAGGAAGAGAGAAAAGACAGGGAGGAGGAGGAATCATGGGAGAGATGGTTGGGAGTACAGAGGCAGAGACAGATAGAGAGTGATAAGGCAGAGCAGAGAGAGAGAGAGAGGGAAGACAGGGAGTGGAGAGACGAGGAGTTTGAGAGAGAGAAAGAGATCAGACACAGGAGACGTGATTGTCAAGTCCGAGGGAGTGGATGGAGGAAGGAAGAACGATGTGTGAGCCAGACACCTAGGAATATCAGATGTTTCAGGTGTAAGAAGATAGGGCACATGGCTCGTGACTGTCCAGGGAGGATAGATGCTGAGAGTAAGGCGTGTGTGGCCTTAGTGGGAGAGAGTGGACCACGTGAGTCTGGTGTAGCTAACCAGCCGGCCTGTCCGGTGAAGGGAAGTGTAGCAAGGCGCGCTAATCCCTATGAGACTCGTGGAAAATTGCGTGTGGGGAGGCAGGAGGTGCCTGTTACTGTGCGTCGTAGTACAGTCTCGGAGATTACATTGGTGCGGTCTTCCGTTATTGCAGACTGGGAAGGATCAGATACTGGGAAGAGAGTTCTGGGGACATGTTTTGGTAGTGGAATTGTGTTGTCATATGTTGACGATAGAAGTTTCTCTATTCCCCTACATGAGGTGAGACTGAGCACGGAAGATTATTGTGGTTATGCAGTAGTTGGCGTGTTGAAACAGATGGGTCCCTCATGGGTGGATGTGATCTTGGGAAATGATTATGGAAAGGATGTGGAAAACCTTGGGATGATGCCTAAGTCTGACTGGAATAGAGCAGAAGGGAGAGGAAGAAAGGTGGATGTCGGTGTGAGGAAGACTGTGTGTGTCTCAGGTGAGACGAGTGAGCCTGTGGTGCTCAGAGTTCCTCAGAGGGAAGAGAGTCGGAAGGGGATTGACAGAGTTCACCCTTATGCGCATGCAAGGCTAGGAGTCCTGTATTTAAGGGATGAGATCGATAGGGATGACGAGTTTCACCCTAGGAGAGTGGTGATGCGTTCCACTCGGAGGTTAGAGTGTGAGTCTGAGAGGGGAGTGGTGATGCGTTCCACTCAGAAGAGTGATCACATAGAAGAGGGAGATCTGATGGAGAGAAAACGCTGTGTGACTCAGGAGAAGTTGGGGATAGGAGAGAAAGAGGTACCTGTCACTGTATTGAGAGACAGTGGAGCAGACGTCCATGAGGTGAGATTGGAGACTGAGGATTACAGTGGTCTTGCAGTGGTCGGGGTGTCGGAGAACCTGCTTATCCGGGGAATAGATGTAGCGTTGGGAAATGATTTGGCCTACCAGAAGGTAGTGGACAGTTCAGAAGAGGCTGTACTTGCCCTGGGTAGAGTGAAAGAGCCAATCATGCAAAAGCCTTTCTCTAGTGAGGAGACTGGTTGTGAGGAAAAGGATAGCAGAGTTTTCTCCTGTGCGGCATTGACCCGAGCTGCTAGCAGGAAGAAAGCCACTTTGGACGTAGATTTGGGAACGACGTTCATGTCGTCCGATCTAGTCAGTGATCCCGTCAGTGATGAGGGAAAAGAGAGTGAGACTGAATCACTGCCCTCGAGTTCAGAAACAGTGGGAGGGAGATTAGCCCTAGTGGAAGAGCAGAAGTGTGACCCTGATTCTGGCTGTCTGTGTGAACAGGCAGAGAAAGAAAACAAAGGTGATGAATCACCAGGGTACTTTCTGAGAGAAATGTGTGTGACTGAGAAAGAAAAACAGGATGGAGAGGGAGATGTGTGTTTGCAGATCAGGGATGTGCCTAGTGTAGTCCCAGATAGCAATAGGTTAGTGTGTACTGACCAGTGTTCAGAGAGCAGCTGCAATGATGGTAGTCTAGCAGTGCCCTTGAAGTTTGAGTCTGAACTGGAGACTGTAGAGTTGTCTCCCTTGAAGGTGCGGTATAGTCAGCCAGGACTGCATGAAGGAAAGAGAGGGGAGGAAGAATGCCTGTGCGTGCTTTCTTTCCTGTGTGATTTGCTAGAGGAGGTGAACGCGATCACATGTGCTGTCGAGAGTCAGAGAAAGACTGGACAGCTAGAGAAAAGGTGGTACGATTGGAAGAAGAGAAAGAAAGGGCTGATCTTCCACGGAGGAATGAATGGTGGGAGAGAGTGTGTTGTGTTGAAGGTGTGGATGGTGTTGAAATGTAGTGAGAAACAGTGCTTAGTCTGTAGTGCTGTGTAGGTCAGAATGACCTGCCAAGTATCACTGTTTGGTTTAGTTGTGTGTGTGGACCTGTGTGGTCATATGCTTAAGTAGTTTAATTGTCACTCCATGGTGGAGAGACATGGGGGCTCGAATAGTTTTACAGTCTTAATGTGGGAGGACCGCATTAGACAATAGAGGAGTCATGAGCTGTGGTTTCTGGCCATGGATGATAGTTATTTGAGTTTTCTCATTCGCCAGGATCACGACCCTCTAAGTGTAATTTGGATATGTAACCGTCTGAACATGGGATTATTTAGCTATGCTAAATTCAGAGGTTATTTTGAGAAGTATGGAGCTTAGTCTGTTGTCTCTATGTGGAAAAGTATTGTGGATCTTAGTTTGAGATCTAGTGGATGGTTCCTTGCTGTTGAGCCTTCACAGGTATTGCTATTTCCCCAGAGGTGGGAAGGGCACGTTTTATTTTGTCAGTTGGTTTTTCCAATAGAGCAATCAGTTGTTCCTTATGCTTTAAAGGCACCTTTAGTTTGTTCATTAGTTTTCTCTCTATGAGAAAAGGACTAAGGTAGCTGAGACTATTAAGAGGGAAGCATCACCCCTAGGAGGCTGTCGGGTTGACGGAGATATTAAAAATAGTTTGAGAGAGGTTCAGGAAATCCTCACTATTTGGCTCTGTACCGATTGACCTAGTAATGAAATAGATTACGTAACCTGGGAGCTTCCCTGTTGTTGTTGTTGTTGCTGTTGTTGGAGAGGATATTAGGTGTAATGTTGTATTGAATTTTGGTGTTATTCTCACACAATGGTTTGGTTATTGTGTGACTTAATAACATCCTGTTGTTGATATTGGAGTTGTAGAGGTTTGAGTGGAACTTTTCCATATTAACCCCTTTTGAGTTTGAATTCATTACAGGTATGGAAGCCTTGTGACCTGTTTGTGATTTATTTAAGGGATATGGTGAAATGTCTCCACTTATGCTTGTGTTTAGTTCATGTTGATGAACCTATACGTGAAAAATTTCATGCTATAAAATTTTTCTCGCATAGGGGAGAAGGTATGTTACGAAACGCATCTTTTCCATTTATTCCTGGTTGTGGTTATAGCATATAGTGGGTTGGGAATTAGCTGCCAAGCCATAGTGTATTTTGATATTTGCTGCCAAGCCAGTATTGATGTTGGGATTGATATGGTGGATGTAGTTTTGGAAGGGAAAACGAACTGTGAACCTTGCTTCCCTTCCAATACAGAGATGAACTTAGTAGAACGTTTGGGAAGTTGTTTTATTCACCTTGATTCACGTTCTACAGTTGACCAATCTGCAGTGAACTTCTCTAGAAACGGACTAATGAAACTGCTTGGTTACTGTTCAATGGGAGAAGTAGATGACTTTATGAACAGTTGATTGGTCAATTGATACGAAATCGTGAATCGAGACATACTAAAACGCTGTGATTGGTTGAGAACGACAGGGAGAATTCTGCCGTTGTATAAAACCCTTTGTTTTGGGGATCACGGGCGTGCCCGTAGCAAAACTTTCATCGAGACAGCCCATGTGTAGGACGGCGCCCTGTCTCAAAGAGTTCACGAGGTGGACATGTGTGAAAGCTGATGGAATTTTCGTCCACTGACGGACTAATTCTCAGCGACCCGCTCCTCCAACGTCTATGGATAGACAACGGAAGAAATGGAGGACTGTTCTCACTTTTGACTGCAGAGAGAGACCACGTGCAAGGTATTGCAATTTTCGTACTTGCAACGTTTTCCTCTTCTGAGTGAATTATCTGCTGCCCACCCTGTGAGGAGAAGTAGTCTCTAGAAACTTCTCCCCACTTCTGAGAAAGCCGCCTGCGAGAAAGCTCTGACCCCTCGCACCCTGCACCTGCGTCTCGTCGTCTTGCCTGCCGTCTCGCCTCGCCCCTCCTCGTCGCCG
Source organism: Theodoxus fluviatilis (assembly GCA_034096865.1). Lineage (NCBI taxonomy): Eukaryota > Metazoa > Mollusca > Gastropoda > Cycloneritida > Neritidae > Theodoxus > Theodoxus fluviatilis. The sequence continues at coordinate 108,609 of JAWQFJ010003016.1, forward strand.
TCTCAACGACGCCTGCCGCCCGCTGCCCTCTCGACGTCAGACTACGTGTTGATGCAAGAGCCATCCATCTCCGGAATCAAGTACAAGCCTCCCCCGCCTCACCCTCCACCACGAGTGTGGGGAAATCTCCACGCCTCATCACCAGAGAAATTCTACAGTTTCGTCGTGTATTGTGCAGTGAGTCCTGAATGGACGTTCCCCTAATCCTCCCTCCCATCGTGTGTGCGGAATGTCATTCACTGGAAGCGTAGCTCGTTTAGCCGGCTACGGATTGGCTGGACGCCACAACAAGTTGCGTACGTGAGTACTGGTTTACCCATCTTGGCTTGGCAGCCCTCTTAGTTAATTATTTAATTCTGGGGAAGGTTTTTCTTTTATTTTCTAATGCGTTTCAGTATCACCATGCTTTCTTATTTATTGTGTTGAAACTTATCACTCTTGACCAATTTGATTATTATTGATTAAAGCTGAATTTGAATTTGATTTGTGCAGCCCAGTCATTCATTTGCGTCCAATCGTCATCCTTGTGCGAATGGTTTTGATTGGAAGGTGCCAAGTAGTACGGAATTCCCTAGACATTTAACGAGCCACAGAAAAGATTAATAATCTTTAATACTACTTGTGACAATAACTCAAAAAGTTCGGAACAGATTCTTATGAAATGTGGTGCAAGGTCAGGGCTTCACCTAACGAACAAGCCATTGCATTTTTAGGTTATAATTATGTCATTTGGTTCTGGAATTACAACCATACAGAGAAATGTTATCCCCTAAGCTGAAGACCAGCGCAGCACCATGCCGCCTGAAGTATACAGGCCATGGAAGGCCAGACGTCCATTCAACCCCTCTAAATCCATTAAAGCAACTTTCACTAGCTGAGCAGAACGTCTTAAATTATACAGGCTGCATGGCAGGCATACCTTCATGAACCACTAGCTGCGCTATACCTGTCATGTAGTGTCTGGCCCAGTGTCTGGTGAAGGTTTGTGCTCTCAGTGCTGTCTAGTTGGTGCTACTCTTGTGTCAACAAGGTTTGCAGGATTGTTCACACACACACACACACACACACCTTCCTCCGTCTTTTCAAAACTATTTTTTTTAAGATTACATATTCCAACAAGTATCAGCAGAACACTGCCTTAAATTAGCTGAAAAGATGTGCATGTCCCTATACTGCACATGCAAAAAAAAATTTCAAGTCTATCAGTTCACTAATACCAATACAACGTCCAACATAAGTTCAACCCACCCAGATTCAAGTCTTTGAACATTTTATTCTTTGAATATGACATGGAGACAATATCAATACAATGAACAAGTTTTTTTTGAGTTAGGGCTAAAGAAAGAGATTTAGAGATACAATCCTTCCGGCGTTCCCTCATTCTTCCTGTACAACACGTTCTCCTTGGCCTTCTTGAAGTCTTCGTTGGTGACCTTCATACGCCGCTCACGGAGGGCAAGAAGTCCTGCTTCGGTGCAAATGGCCTGCAACAGCAAGGAGGCTCGTGCAACATGGAGCAGGATGCAGTATTCACATTCTGGCCTATGAAAGCTGTGTTCCATCTTGATCACAGTCACTATGATGTGGAACACAGTACTGAGGTACACATTTTTGCCTCTCTAGCTGTCCACTGTTGACTAGGGAAGGGGGTCATAGTATTACATTAGAGGGCTTGAAGTTTGCCTACTGCTTTCATTGCAATAGTGGGCTGGCTAAGTAAAAAAATTGCATTGAATTTCACAAATTACTGCAAGTCCCATTAATAAAAAACATATTTAACTCTCAACCGTTTTTTTACTTGAATTTTGATCACCTGTGATCAATACCTTTACGTGCCGACTGGAATAAAACTCTCACTAAGAAAAAAAAGTTTAGACTATATTTCGTCAAAATCTAGTTTGGTTTTGAGATTTCCTATTAACAATCGAACTTTAGGATGTCACAATGCTTGTAGGAAATCACGGGAGAACTACGTCACAGATTGTTTTTCATCCGCCATTTTGGTTCATTCCGCAGTTTGACCGAGCGTCGACACGAACTAAATCGAGGAATATAAGTTCTCCCGAGGGTTCAGAGAATGAAGACTTGAACAACTTGGAATTTTTGGATTCTTATGTCAGCAGTGATGGTGAAGCGAAGAATCAACCTACGATGCCAAACGATGCTGTGAGGTAAGTCTTTGCGTTGTTAGCGGTTGTTTGTTTTGCACATTTTTCTGCTGTTTTTAACAAGTATAACGTATGTTTTTGGCCTGACACTAAAAATTATCAAAATTCTATCTCAATTTGAGAGTAAATATCAAGTTATTTAGTGTTTTCTTCTGCTTTAGGCAACCAGTGTGAGTTTCGCCGAGATGGCTATTTCGTATCTGAGCTCGCTCAGACTAACTCTCAATGGCTGGTTTGAAAATTCACATGTACAGATCTCAAAACCATTACCTTTGTAAAATACAGTTCAAGTCAGTTGAATTTTCTCTCTGGTCAGAATTCTGTATCATGTGTATCTATATGTACTGTTATATCCACAGTAGTGCAGACTGACATATTGTGTACCTGTCTGTGCTTCAGAGAGGGTTATGATGCAGCAGCTGACCCAGCCTCGAGACCTCTACCCCCGTTCAGGCCCTGCCACCCCCCTGGTGCCTACATCCCCGATATGAGGAGAAGGGATGGAGTGAGAAACTACCTGAGGCTTGTGGATTTTTTCAAACTTATTTTTACAGCCTGCCTTGCAGAGACTATGTGCCTATACACCCCATAATCCCAGTTATGACAAAGGAAAGAAGAAACTGCAAAAAATGCTACAAAAACAAACCTGTAGAAAGGAAAACAAGGACAAAATGCTCAGCTTGTGACACATACTTGTGTCTATAAGAAGACAAGAACTATCTACTGGACTTCCATACTAGCATTTGAAACATTGTTACCTGTTAGCACCTGGCCATACTGTTCTCACCTGTAATTATGTTTGCTTTGTGCTCTTGACACCTGTACCTCAGTGTATATGACAAGTAGTCCACATACTCATTATATGTAACACTATTGGCATGTTTTTTGTTTGTAAGGCTGTTTTGACTGCAGTTCCTATGATGTTTTTCAATTTTGTTTTTTTGTTATTTTTACCTGTGATACATAATCAGGTATAACACCTGCAAATGTTGATGAAATGTGCTCAAATTTGGATTATTTGGTGCACAACTGACTATTCTTTGTGAAATCAATCTGTTTTTTATGAATAAATTCATGACAGAAATTTTTTTTCTTTGTATTTTAGCTTTTTTTTTCTTTGGTCTCAAAATTAATTTTTAATAACAAAGTCAAAGGTCATCTTACCTGCATCAAACAAACAATGCATTTTTTTTTGCATCATATGAAAGTGCATTCATTTCTGAGTTTTTTTGTATATGGCATGACTACCTTGAGTATCTATGCACTACATACAAAGTGATGTAAAGCAAATACCATGAGAGGAATATAAAATTGTGCTAAAATGTAAGAACTGAAAAGAGTTAATGTCCATTCAAAACAGTTTTGGTCTTCCTCTTTCTCTTCAACTGTGTTTTTAGTCATGGAGCACAACGCAAATGATGCAAGCAGTGAAAGTCTTGACAACATACACTGTAAGGAAAACTAAATCCCGGCCTCCCCGGCCAAACGAAAACCAATCGATCACCTTGATGTCTGCTCCAGAGAGGTCATCCTTGGCCATGACGTAGTCGTCGATGTTCACATCCGCAGCCAGCGTCATGCGGCTGGTGTGGATGGTGAAGATACGACGCTTGGTCTTCTCGTCAGGCAGGGGGAACTCTATCTTGCGGTCAATGCGGCCAGGGCGGATCAGCGCGGGGTCCAGTGTCTCTATTCTGTTGGTGGCCATGATCACCTGCAGAGGAACATGTCTGGGTGTTTGAAACACTGTTAATGAATGCCCTGGTTCAATTCAGACAGGAAAAAAACCTTAAATCAGTCCATGTCATAATCAGTATTTCCAGTCTTTTTTTAGGATCATGACAACAATATATTTATTTGTTAAAATGCAGAGTTTCACATTCAAACAATTTTCATATTTTATTCAGCAGGTTGGCTTTTTCTGGGTCAACAGGTTTTCTTGTAGGAAAAAAAATATTCAGAGAGCTCAAGATGAATGGATCACCTGGACTATACATGGTCATAAAACAGATTACAAGACTGCATAAAACCACAAGCCATTTCATCAAAAACGCACGAAACAAAGCAACTGGATACAACTAAGACGTCCCCATAATGAGGTGCCTTTGTCAATACGACTGACTAATGATTATTCAAGCGGTATTTACCTTCACATCACCACGGGAGTCAAAGCCATCCAGCTGGTTGAGCAGCTCCAACATGGTTCTCTGAATCTCTCTCTCTCCACCAGAATTGGAGTCATACCTGGAAAGGAAAGACACACATTTACCACACAAGCCACTGATAACATGAAACAAACACGCATATTTCAAAATGAAGTCCATCAGCTCAGGAGCAATCATTTTTCGAGGTCCAGCTCTTAAAACCTCCCATTGGAAGTGCCACTACCCAGTGTAAGATAAAACAAGAAGGGCAAAGCCCATACGACTCACATGCTTGACCTTGACCTTTATATGACCTTGACCTTCAGGTGACCTTCAAGGTCAAGGTCAAACAACTAAACCTACCAATGACATCATACACTAAGAACTGCTTTACACTTTTTTCCTACCAAATTACATGTGACCTTGACCCAAGGTCAAGGTTATCCAAGGTCATGCAACACAAAGCTGTTAATTCAAGACATAGGAAGCACAATGGTGCTTATTGGCACTTTCTACCATGAGATATGGTCACTTTTAGTGGTTCAGTACCCCATTTTGGTCACATTTCATAAGGGTCAAAGTGACCTTGACCTTGATGATATGTGACCAAATGTGTCTCATGATGAAAGTATAACATGTGCCCCACATAATTATTAAGTTTGAAACAGTTATCTTCCATAGTTCAGGGTCAAGGTCACTTCAAAATATGTATACAATCCAACTTTGAAGAGCTCCTGTGACCTTGACCTTGAAGCAAGGTCAATTAAACTGGTATCAAAAGATAGGGATTACTTTGCCCTATATACCATATATAGGTCAGGTATCCAATCTCAAAAACTTCAGAGAAAATTGAGAAAATGTGAAAAATGACTGTTTTTAGACAACATTTATGGCCCCTGCGACCTTGACCTTGAAGCAAGGACAAGTCACTATGTATGTTTTTTGAGGCCTTGTCATCATACACCATCATGCCACATTTGGTATTGATAGACTTAATAGTCTCCGAGAAAAATCCAACGTTAAAGTTTTCTGACGCCCGGACGGACGAAACGGGTGAGTACATAGACTCACTTTTGCTTCGCATGTGAGTCAAAAATTGATGAATGTACTTGTACATAACATACCGTTTAGTTCCCACAGCATCGATCTCATCAATGAAGACGATGGAGGGGGCATGCTCCTCGGCCACTCGGAACAACTCTCTCACTAGCTTGGGGCCGTCTCCCTGGAAGGAAAGAGAAACTCCGTCCATGTTCCAGTTGTCAAACTCCACTGACCAACATCCTCTCACAAGGCGCCACCTTTCTTTCCATGGGTATCTTGCCATTGCAACAAGAAGTTAGCAGCTCATTTCAATCAGTAATCTCCATAGACGCCAAGATAATCATTAATGCTTTGAAAATTCAGCAGAACATAAAATTTTCTACTGATCTGACTAGACAAAGAAAAGTTCATCAGCACACAAAGTCATGATACCCAAAGAGAAGTTTAGCACCCCACAAAGACATGATGCCCACAGAGAAGTTTTGCAGCCTACATACACATGATACCCAAAGAGAAGTTTAGCAGCCCACAAAGACATGATACCCAAAGAGAAGTTTTGCAGCCTACATACACATGATACCCAAAGAGAAGTTTAGCAGCCTACATACACATGATGCCCACAGAGAAGTTTAGCAGCCTACATACACATGATACCCAAAGAGAAGTTTAGCAGCCCACACAGGCATGATACCCAAAGAGAAGTTTTGCAGCCTACATACACATGATGCCCACAGAGAAGTTTAGCAGCCTACATACACATGATACCCAAAGAGAAGTTTAGCAGCCCACACAGGCATGATACCTAAAGAGAAGTTTAGCAGCCCATACACATGATGCCCACAGAGAAGTTTAGCAGCCCATACACATGATGCCCACAGAGAAGTTTAGCAGCCCACAAAGACATGATACCCAAAGAGAAGTTTAGCAGCCCACACAGGCATGATACCTAAAGAGAAGTTTAGCAGCCCATACACATGATGCCCACAGAGAAGTTTAGCAGCCCATACACATGATGCCCACAGAGAAGTTTAGCAGCCCACAAAGACATGATACCCAAAGAGAAGTTTTGCAGCCTACATACACATGATACCCAAAGAGAAGTTTAGCAGCCCACACAGGCATGATACCTAAAGAGAAGTTTAGCAGCCCATACACATGATACCCAAAGAGAAGTTTAGCAGCCCATACACATGATACCCAAAGAGAAGTTTAGCAGCCCACACAGGCATGATACCTAAAGAGAAGTTTAGCAGCCCATACACATGATACCCAAAGAGAAGTTTTGCAGCCTACATACACATGATACCCAAAGAGAAGTTTTGCAGCCTACATACACATGATGCCCACAGAGAAGTTTAGCAGCCCACACAGGCATGATACCCAAAGAGAAGTTTAGCAGCCCATACACATGATACCCAAAGAGAAGTTTAGCAGCCCACACAGGCATGATACCTAAAGAGAAGTTTAGCAGCCCATACACATGATACCCAAAGAGAAGTTTTGCAGCCTACATACACATGATGCCCACAGAGAAGTTTAGCAGCCCACACAGGCATGATACCTAAAGAGAAGTTTAGCAGCCCATACACATGATACCCAAAGAGAAGTTTAGCAGCCCATACACATGATACCCAAAGAGAAGTTTAGCAGCCCACACAGGCATGATACCCAAAGAGAAGTTTAGCAGCCCATACACATGATACCCAAAGAAAGTCTGAAGCCAAGGAGCCAAGGAAAAGAGATTGGGACTCACCAGGTATTTCTGGATCAGCTCAGAGCCCACCACACGCAGGAAGGTGGCCGAGGTCTGGTTGGCCACAGCCTTGGCCAGCAACGTCTTCCCTGCAACACAGCAGTCCACATCAGTGCAAACATCAATGGCCCAGCAGCCAGGGCTTGCAGCTCATGAGGGCACTCGGCAGCTCCAGACATAATGTTGTGCCAAAGCAGAGCCTAGCTCTCCTTTCTGTCTCACACTGCTGTGACAGGCTACTTGTGCTGTCACTTCTAGCATACACTTTCATCAGTGTCTACAAATACTAAAATGTACTTCAGCACATCCACCATCCCCCTTGACCAAGCACTGAGAATGCCGGCAAGCATGTCTGAATGAGCACTGGCCTGTGCACCTTTCTCTTCCCTGGAGTGTGCTTGTGTGTGTATTTGTTGTACATACATGTGCATAAATGTGTCTGTTTGAAAATGCACTGCCTCAAATACAATGCAAGCATTCTACGTCAAGTGTGTCTATGCTTCAAGAAAAATAAAAGCAAAAAGCACATGGCTGAATGCTGGTGGTCTGCAATGTACCTTCACCAGGGTCTCTGACTGAGATTTCTTACCGGTGCCAGGGGGTCCGTACAAGATGACACCCTTGGGGGGTTTGATGCCCATCTCCTCATAGTACTCGGGGTGGGTCAGGGGCAGCTCCACTGACTCCTGCAATCACACAACAGCAACGCTTGATTACCTGCACTGGCTGTGTGGCACGAGACCCTTACCCCATCTTAGATACAACAGAGAAGCAGGGGCCCATGACTGCAAAAGTAAAGCAGCAAATCCTCTGAGGATACCACTCTAACAATAACATTTCCTGCATTCACTTGGAAAACACACACACACACACACACACACACACACACACACACACACAGAGAAAATACTTTTTTCCTTTCTGTTTCAATGCATGTAGGTTTCTTATAACAGCAGCAAAGTCTCCACTGACTACACATGTACAATGCTGAAGCATCCTAGGCTTGGAAACGCATGCAACAAACAAAGGCAAGGAGCTTCACCTTGATTTCCTGGATCTGGTTGTCCAGGCCTCCAATGTCTGCGTAGGTTTCCTGTGGGGCTTTCTCAAGCTTCATCACTGTCACCATGGGGTCTGTGTCGTCCGACAGCACTCCCACCACTGCATGCACCTATTTAATGAATGAATGAATGAATGAATGAATGAATGAATGAATGGAGTTTTACAGTTTATCAGCCTTTGTAGGCAATGTAGGCCATAGAGTATGATGTGATGGGGGTGGAGGCACTTCACCCGGTCACAATGAGAATCACAAGAATAGTGTAAGTGCAAATCAAGTCCCAATGCCCCTAGTTATTCGCCTCTAATGAATTGTGTAGGGAGACGTGGCGAGTCTATTCTGACCCCCAAATCACAGGGGGCTGCACCGATTGAAAACATACATTTCTTTTTAATGACAAGCACTAAATAACTCATTTATCGATTGAAACCTCAACAGTTGTAGGTTCCATCTGCGGTGGGGGTGGGGAGGTGGGGGTGTGGGTGGGGAGGTGGGGGTGGGGAGGAGAGGGTGGGGGTGGGGAGGTAGGGGTGGGGAGGTAGGGGTGGGGCAGGAGGGGTTTTGGGGTGGGTGGGGAGGTGAGGGTGGGGGTGGGGAGGAGGGGATGGGTGAGTAAATAGAGGTTGGCAGATTAGTTGGGTGCATGTCGAGCAGTTCCAGTCAAATGTTACTCTATTTTTCCTCAATTTAAATTTTGCACACTAAACCATGTCCCATGTTTTATTTAGTTTCTGAAATATCAATGGCAAAAGCATCAATGCCATGACAACACATCATATAACAGAGACAAGACAGCAAAAATGGAAACAACCCTCCCACACACAAACAAAACTCATACAACACGACACATCTTTTCAGCCTGCTAAGGCTAATATAAAGCTGAATGTAACGCACAGAAAGCAAAAGCTGTAAAAAAAATATTCCATATGTGGCTGCTCCTGCCTGGGATACCCAGTGTCAGTGATTGGCAGAAGCCAAGCCTTGCTGTGAAAGGTCATATGTACAAAGATATTGTCTGTACAAATAACAATGGGCAGCAGATATTGCCAAGCTAAACAAGACATAATCACACATTTTGTCTAACCTCTTCAGTAAATATTAATAACATTAGAAGGGCAAAGCCCATACGACTCACATGCTTGACCTTGACCTTTACATGACCTTGACCTTCAGGTGACCTTCAAGGTCAAGATCAAACAACTAAACCTAGCAATGACATCATATACTAAGAACTGCTTTACACATTTTCCCTACCAAAATACATGTGACCTTGACCCAAGGTCAAGGTCATACAACATAAAGCTGTTAATTCAAGACATAGGAAGCACAATGGTGCTTATTGGCACTTTCTACCATGAGATATGGTCACTTTTAGTGCTTCACTACCCCATTTTGGTCACATTTCATAAGGGTCAAAGTGACCTTGACCTTGATGATATGTGACCAAATGTGTCTCATGATGAAAGTATAACATGTGTACTACAATGTTATGAAGTTTGGAAGAGTTATCTTCCATAGTTCAGGGTCAAGGTCACTTCAAAATATGTATACAATCCAACTTTAAAGAGCTCCTGTGACCTTGACCTTGAAGAAGGTCAATCAAACTGGTATCAAAAGATAGGGATTACTTTGCCCTATATACCATATATAGGTCAGGTATCCAATCTCTAAAACTTCAGAGAAAATTGGGAAAATGTGAAAAATGGCTGTTTTTTTTTACATTTACGGCCCCTGCGATCTTGACCTTGAAGTAAGGTCAAGTCACTGTGTATGTTTTTGTACGCCTTGTCATCATACACCATTATGCCAAATTGGGTGTTGATAGAATTAATAGTCTCAGAGAAAAATCCAACGTTAAAGGTTTTTACGGACGGCAGGACGCTTGGACGCCCGGACGGACGACACGGGTGACCTAGTATGAAAGTACAACATGTGTACTACAATGTTATGAAGTTTGGAAGAGTTATCTTCCATAGTTCGGGGTCAAGGTCACTTCAAAATATGTATACAATCCAACTTTAAAGAGCTCCTGTGACCTTGACCTTGAAGCAAGGTCAAGCCACTATGTATGTTTTTGTACGCCTTGTCATCCTACACCATCATGCCAAATTGGGTGTTGATAGACTTAATAGTCTCCGAGAAAAATCCAACGTTAAAGTTTTTTGCGGACGACAGGACACCCGGCCGCCCGGCCACCCGGACGGCCGCCCGGACGGCCGCCCAGACGAACGACACTGGTGACCTAGTATGAAAGTATAACATGTGTACTACAATCTTATGAAGTTTGGAAGAGTTATCTTCCATAGTTCAGGGTCAAGGTCACTTCAAAATATGTATACAATTCAACTTTAAAGACCTCCTGTGACCTTGACCTTGAAGCAAGGTCAATCAAACTGGTATCAAAAGATAGGGATTACTTTGCCCTATATACCATATATAGGTCAGGTATCCAATCTCAAAAACTTCTGAGAAAATTGGGAAAATGTGAAAAATGGCTGTTTTTTAGACAACATTTATGGCCCCTGCGACTTGACCTTGAAGCAAGGTCAAGTCACTATGTATGTTTTTGTATGCCTTGTCATCCTACACCATCATGCCAAATTGGGTGTTGATAGACTTAATAGTCTCAGAGAAAAATGCAACGTTAAAGTTTTTCACGGACGCCCGGATGCCCGGACGGACGACACGGGTGAGTACATAGACTCACTTTTGCTTCGCATGTGAGTCAAAAAGCACATCTGTCACGGCTACCTTATAACATCAAGCAGACAGCTTCATCCTGAAAAGAGTACATCTGCCATGACTACCTTACAACATCAAGCAGTCAGCTTCATCCAGAAAAGAGCACATCTGTCACAGCTACCTTACAACATCAAGCAGACAGCTCCATCCAGAAAGAGCAAATCTGCCATGGCTACCTTGTGGTTGAGGAGGACGGAGCAGCCTGGCTCCAGCTGGTCCTTGTCCACGAAGGACAGGATGCTGACGTAGTGCTCACTGCCGACTGAGGTGGAGACAATGGCATGGTTGTCGTCAATGATTTCCTCCAGGTTGCCCACGGACATGGGTGAGCCTCGCAGCTCGTCCACCTTGGTGCGCTCCTCCTGCAGACCAACAGAGCAGGGTGCAGGCAGATGAAGGGTGGGGCCCCCATACAGAGGTACATAGACCAACAGAGCAGGGTGCAGGCCAATCAAGGGTGGGGCCCCCATACAGAGGTACATAGACCAACAGAGCAGGGTGCAGGCCGATGAAGGGTGGGCCCCCATACAGAGGTACATAGACCAACAGAGCAGGGTGCAGGCCAATCAAGGGTGGGGCCCCCATACAGAGGTACATAGACCAACAGAGCAGGGTGCAGGCCAATGGAGAGTGGGCCCCATACAGAGGTACATAGACCAACAGAGCAGGGTGCAGGCCAATGAAGGGTGGGCCCCCATACAGAGGTACATAGACCAACAGAGCAGGGTGCAGGCCAATGAAGGGTGGGGCTCCATACAGAGGTACATAGACCAACAGAGCAGGGTGCAGGCCAATGAAGGGTGGGCCCTCATACAGAGGTACATAGACCAACAGAGCAGGGTGCAGGCCAATGAAGGGTGGGCCCTCATACAGAGGTACATAGACCAACAGAGCAGGGTGCAGGCCAATGAAGGGTGGGCCCTCATACAGAGGTACATAGACCAACAGAGCAGGGTGCAGGCCAATGAAGGGTGGGCCCTCATACAGAGGTACATAGACCAACAGAGCAGGGTGCACACCAATCAAGGGTGGGCCTCCATACAGAGGTACATAGACCAACAGAGCAGGGTGCAGGCCAATGAAGGGTGAGGCCCCCATACAGAGGTACATAGACCAACAGAGCAGGGTGCAGGCCAATGAAGGGTGGGCCTCATACAGAGGTACATAGACCAACAGAGCAGGGTGCAGGCCGATGAAGGGTGGGGTTCCATACAGAGGTACAGTTATGTTTGGAAGGGGTGAACAGCTTAGGTCAACATTACATATTCTCAGTAATCTCTTGGTTCGTTCTGTCACGTGACAACATGGCCTGTGACTAACACTGATTATATGTGTAGAGAGCATGAGCATGTATCAAATGACCTTGCACACTCTGAAAAGCAATACAGTGCCTTACTTCATCATCTTTACATTCTTTACATCCGTTCACTTAGAACACTGTGATTCATTTCACTGAAAACATAATAATAAGTTTACAGGACCACTACACACCAATGCTTCCCATGGTGTCACAATTAGGACTGATTGCATAACCCGCTCTGAGGGGAAAAGTTTATGACCTACACCCCAACCACTTGTATGGGCATGCAGAAACCCTTCCTCCATAGGGTGAAAGGAAACAATCTGCTTCAAAACCAATTAACATAGAGGGGAAATTAGACAACCTATTACCCCCCCATTACACGCAGCATATGCCGCTACTATCGTAGCAAAGGTTAAATGTCATGCACAGTATTTTACACATTCAAAGACTTTTAAAAGCACCCAGCATCAACTCAAAGCACACCACTACGAGACAGACTGACCGCAACACTCTTACCTCATGCTTCTCCTCTTGGGGCTTCATCCTCTCCTGGTTCTTGATGAACTCCTCCTCCATCAGTAAATAATCCTTCACCCTCTCCAGCTTCAGTAACTTCAAACGACATCGTGTGTGTGGTGTGACTGAAAAGGCCAAGGCAACAACATCAACAACTTGTGAAAATACTTGCTATTTGTAATGATCTGAAAAGATTGATCTGCTTCTCTTCTTTTTTAATTGTTGCTATGCATTGAGTATTTAAAAAAAAAGATGAAAAAAGCAACAACAAAAAAAGAGAAGCAGAATGAAACATTCAGAACCTTTCCAATATATTTCTAACACCTAATAAAAGACACAGAAACAAGATTGCTCCGGTAGACTATGTGAGACACATGATATCAGAGGAGCAAGTAGCATTACTATTTTCAGCATAGAGACCTCTCAGTGAAACAAAACATCAGTAAAAAGCAGGCCTGTGACTCACTCTTGGGAAGCTTGGTGGCAGCATCAGGCCCCTTGGTCCTCTTCTTCTTCTTGCCTACCCGTGTGGGCACCGGCGGCTCGTACTTTCTCTTCTTCTCCTAGGAAGAAGCCATTCGCATCTGTAGTTCTCTTATTGACACTGATAATGTGTGACTGCTATTCATTACATCAAATACAATTCACACACATGGCAAAACACACACAATAAATATCTGGTTAACTTAGAAATTCACAAAACAACATATTCATATGTGTGTGCATGCACACACACACACACATGCATGTACACACACGCATGCATGCATGCACACACACACACACGCACACACACTTGCACACACACACACACATGCAAGCACACACACAACACATGCACACACACTTGCACACACACATACACACGCACACACACATACACATACACACACACACACACACACGAGCCTAATACAAAAAGTCTGATCATCTAAGATGCTAGGGCAGCACTTTAATATAATGCAGTTTCAAATCAATACTAATACCACAAGTACCGAACCGAGTTCCCACTATGAATGACACTTACTTACAGTGGGAATTTGCCAGTACAGACCCTGCATATTCAACAACCAATCAAGAGGAGCAACACTTCATACTGCATGGGCCCAACCTGTGACTGAGTCACTGAAGTAGATCCCCATGACTACCACCACAATTTTCCAGTAGTGTCAAGACACTTGAGCAGCGTACCCAGGTCAGGGAACCACATCATTTAAAAACAAACAGCAGAATGGTGTCTGGGGTATGAACTCGGAAAAATACAAGATTTGGATGCAAGCATTTCACTACACTTCACGCCCTTGGTGACAGGCTAAAGCAAGGAAAAGAGGACTTTCTCCCCCACCTACCTTGTCATCAGATTTGTCACTCCCTGAACCCCCGGAGCCTCCAGACTGCTTCTGTCCCTGCAATTGCACACAGGAAATCTCAGCAACCACAAGCTACGGAAAAACACATGCATATCAAATGGAGCTGTCCTCTTGTGTGAGGACCTAGCTAGGCTTGCACTATGTCAACCTTGTCTTTCCATGACGTCACTGGCCTGCAATCCTGGATGTGCCTGCCTGTCACTGTGAAATGAGTCTCATCTCCACTTGAATGATTTTGAGCTTTGACCTGATATAAGTTGGGGAGTGTGATTGTCAAACTCTTATTCTAGCTACTCCATTAATCATTTACTACTGTTGCTGTGAGAAATGTCCAAACGTTACCGTCAGGCATGCTTATAAGTGCTCTTAAAGAACATACTCTGTCCAGTTTTGATGAAGAAAAGCCCCATAACTGCATGTTTTTGATCACCCCTTTTTCTTTCTCTCTCGTGAACTTATTGCTCCTATCCTTTCATCCTATGAACCTTTGCCTCATTTGCTAGACTGAAAGAAACTTCAGATGGGTAACTAGATTTGACCTGACCAATAAGCAAATCATTAGAAACTTAGGAAAAATCTTATATTTCCTCAAAATGGACATAAGAGAAGGTAGAGTCTTAGTAGACTGTAAGTGTAACTCACCAACAGTTAGTTTGATTTTAAAGCAGGCTTCATCATCAGAAAGGGCGTACAAATCAACTTCAGATTCAATAAACGTTTTGTTGTGACATGTCATGCATTTGTTTGATTTTACAAAATCACTTCAAGTTGTCCAAGTTGCAGATTAGATTACGTGTTGTTTGTTTTTTCCTGCATCAACTATGCCATATACACTGTCACTTTCTTAAAAAGGCAGGTTGAAGTCAAATTATGAGGGTACTCAAAAAAGGTGAACATTTCTGGAGACCAAGAAAATTTATTTACTGAGTCATTTCTGTACACCCTAAGTTCCCTGACCATGCCAATCCAAGGAGGTTATTTTGGAGGATAATTCCCTGCCACCAAATAGACAAAAATTGTTAGAAGAAGCTGCTGCTTTCAACAAAGAAGGTAGATACTTTTTTCAAGTGTACTGCTCTGTGAGAATGGGAACGGAGAGTTCGGTGCCTTTCTTTCTGTGATCTCAGCTGGTGCCCAAAGGAAAATCACATCCTTTTTTTGCCCACTACACAGCAGAAATGCCTGCCTGTTGGCATGACAAAGAATCTACATCTTGGGAAAGTGCCTCTGAGATGACATGTTTTCAGACTTGTGGTAGAAATTAGTTCTGCAGGGGGCAAAATCTGCACTATGTAATTGGAAACCCACACTTGGAAAAATCATCTTGTAATTCAAGCAGAAAACAAGAAGGGCAAAGCCCATACGACTCACATGCTTGACCTTGACCTTTATATGACCTTGACCTTCAGGTGACCTTCAAGGTCAAGGTCAAACAACTAAACCTACCAATGACATCATACACTAAGAAATGCTTTACACATTTTTCCTACCAAAATACATGTGACCTTGACCCAAGGTCAAGGTCATCCAAGGTCATGCAACACAAAGCTGTTAAATCAAGACATAGGAAGCACAATGGTGCTTATTGGCACTTTCTACCATGAGATATAGTCACTTTTAGTGGTTCACTACCCCATTTTGGTCACATTTCATAAGGGTCAAAGTGACCTTGATGATATGTGACCAAATGTGTCTCATGATGAAAGTATAACATGTGCCCCACATAATTATTAAGTTTGAAACAGTTATCTTCCATAGTTCAGGGTCAAGGTCACTTCAAAATATGTATACAATCCAACTTTGAAGAGCTCCTGTGACCTTGACCTTGAAGCAAGGTCAACCAAACTGGTATCAAAAGATAGGGCTTGCTTTGACCTATATACCACTTGTAGCTAAGGTCGCCATTCTCAATAACGTGGGAGAAAATTGGGAAAATGTGAAAAATGACTGTTTTTGAGACCACATTTATGGCTCCTGTGACCTTGACCTTGAAGCAAGGTCAAGTCACTATGTATGTTTTTTGAGGCCTTGTCATCATACACCATCATGCCACATTTGGTGTTGATAGACTTAACAGTCTCCGAGAAAAATCCAACGTTTAAGTTTTTTACGGACGGACGCCCGCCCGGACGCCCGGACGGACGGACGCCTGGACGGACGGACGACACGGCTCAGTACATAGACTCACTTTTGCTTCGCATGTGAGTCAAAAATAGGCATAAAGAGTTGTTTTTCAGGCCGTCATTTTGTCCATAATAAAAGCATAACCATTCCACAAACAGTAAAATCCTACATTTTGATTATTTTGAACTGATTCACATGACCTTTGTGTCATGTAAAATGTCTCTTAACTAACACTATCTATTCAAGCTATTTTTGGATTTCTTTATTCTGAAAATTTTATCCACATATCAACAACTTGGAAGTTATGGAACTTACAGAATTTAGAAATGAAAAAAAAAAACACACACACAAACTTTTATGCCTTTTTCCTCATAGAACGTCCACTGACAGCATGTAGCTAAACTTCTGTAATGAAAAACATTAAGTTTCTGTCTCAGTAATTTTATCAACTTCCACATCCATCATACACCACTGGTATGCAACAAGTTAATAGTAACTGCATATCTGTCAGCTTGTATGGTGTTCCCGTAATCTGTACGGGATTATTGCATTTTTAAGCGTGCACAGGGTAGTAAACTTTGGTTCTATTCCACAAAAGGTGTGGAGTGTTTTGACATTGTCTTATAAAAGAGACAATTGAGATTATTGACAATTGTACTTTGCACAGCAGTTCTTACCATGAAATGATGAATATTTCGTGTAACTAACCTGAGAAAAAAATGACTTCACATTATCATGATTATGTAGTGAAAAACGAAGTAACTTTGGTCACTGTTTATTTGAGCACAAATTCGGCGATAGCAAAAACTTATGTTTGTTGTTGATCGGCATTCAATGGACCTATTTGAGTATTTCTCTCAGCATTTGTGTATAAATTAAAATTGTAGGGGCTGAATGAGTGAATCGGTGAATGTGTGGATTATGATCATTATCCGGGGTTGACAGGTTTGTAACTGTTCCTTTCGATAAAAGCACAGCATAATCTCTACTAGTTCTCTCCTTTTCAGGCAAGAAAGCAGATCATTAACGGCTTGAAACAGACGCTTACATTACAAACAGTTCTATGTTGCCAAAAGAATCTGTCGACGGCGACGTGAATCAGCTAAATCGGAAATGGACGGATGGAAACTGAGGAAACATCATTATAAATAAAAATCAATCAAAGTAATCAATGAATGTAATTAAACGGTAGGATTACAGAAATCATTTTTCTACCTTAATTGATTCAAACTAAAAGAACCCGACCACAGAAACAAATTTATTATACAGCGAGCATGACAATGTACATAATACTCACCATCTTGGAAGCGTCTGACGCATGCGCAGAACATAGAAGGGGAGATAATTCTCAGCGCTTAGCGTTACAGCAGAGATAATTGTTAACTCCCCTGAGCTGCTGGTGGTGATGATACAAGATACAAGATACAAGATACAAGATACTTTATTGTCCTCATTGATCACAAGGAAATTCGTTTTGTCGGTGGCAAAAACATAATACATACATACAAAAACAAAAACAGTTCAACATTAATTAACTCAATCATATCGTTCAAGTTATGGAGTCCATCAGAGGCAATTCAATTTAATAGAGAAACATTTTACACCAAAACAAGTAATCACAGAAGGAACAAAGACACAAGCATGCACATCAAACAATCATCGTCACGCAATAACACATACCCGATCTTCATCCATAACACATGTACAAGAACCCCCCCCCCCCCCCCCCCCCCCATCATGTTCATCATCCTGCATGCACATCAACAACCACACTCGCACAGCACACATAACACATACACGATCATCAACGCATAACGCATGCACCCCCCCCCCCCCCCCCCCCCACACACACACACACACACACACTCTCACATGTTACTCCTTGTTGTTACAGACATAGTTCACACCATTCATAGTCCTTCCTGTCACAGTTCACAGCACTACAAGTCCTCGTAGTCCCAGTCTTTGCTGATACTCATACATAGTGGTGATAGAGAGTGCGGAAAAACTGCATTCGCGCGTGCGTGCATGCCTACACGTATGTATATGTGGACGTGCGTGTCGGCGAAATTTAACAACTGAAAATGCAGGACCCCAGCTGCCCGTTCTGTGGGAAGAAGGAAAGTTACCAATATTTTGGCAAGTAGCTCCAACTTCTAAGGCCTGGGTGCTACACTTGCCGTCAAAACACAGTACTTCACCACCTGGCAGAGGTGGCACAGGCAGGCATCGAGACAGCCAGCAAGAGCACGCTTGCAGCCAAGCACCCGCCAAATTTTGTTAGGGATCGACGGGGAGAAGTCATTGGCAATGTAGGAGGGAAACGAATCACCAATTCCATATATCGCCGGTATATGAACGTAAAGTTCCCATTTTCGTTTGGTTCATTTCCTCACAGGCAGACGTCCTTGTTCATCCGGACGGAGCTCTTGGAGAACAACAACACACACACACACACGCACGCACGCACGCGCGCTCACAAACACATTGAAAGATTTAATTCTGTTTTAGTACACAAAGTTATGTACACGGAGACTGAACGAGTCGGGATCACAGCTTGTTCAAGAGCATTACTGACAAGGTACAATTAACAAAACCGACTGTGACAGTGTGAGCCTCACAGTAGCGGCAATTAAGGAGTCTCTAAAGGCTGTTCATGCCACTCACAATGCAGCATCGTGCCACTGCTTTCGCCTGACGTGATGTGTCCTATCACGCTCAACCCACTAACAAACACTGACCAGTAACTGGACAACCAGGACAATCACTGTACATGTACATCTGAACCCCTTATCAATGATTCTCTGGTGCAGCAGCATGTGTGTGTGGAATTAAGAAGTGTTACAACTTACAGTCCTTACAAAAAGTAACAAATGGCACCACCATTTTGATGTCACTTATCTTGTATGTGCACGCATGTGTGCGCCTGTTCAGTTCAATTCAGTTCAGTTCAGTCTCTTAACCCTGAGATGGGTTGTTGAGGCACCACTGAAGACTTTCGGACAATCTTCCTCCATTGATCATTATCCTCTGTGGCACGCTGTGAGTTAGCAAAGATCAAGCCTGTCCACTCTTTGATGTTGTCTTCCCACCTCTTTCTCTGCCTGCCTCTCCTTCTCCCACCTGGTACGATACCTTGCAGGATGGTCTTGGCCAGCCCACTGCCTCTTGACACATGACCGTACCACTTCAGCTTTCTGCTTTTCAAGATTTAGAGCAGGTCTTCGTAGTGTTCAAATGCTCTCCTGATCATGTTGCTGACTTCCTCATTCGTGACATGGCCTTTATATAAGATGTTCAGAATCTTGCGGTAGCATCTCATTTCCAGAGCTTCTATCCGTCTCTGTAGTTCAGATGTGAGTGTCCAGGACTCGCATGAATACAAGAATACGGAGATGGCCAGTGTGTGCATGAGCCTGATCTTCGACGCGAGAGTGATATTTCTGTCACGCCATATTGGCTTCAACTTTGCCAATGCTGCTGTTGTTTGCGCTATCCTGGACAGTATCTCTGGTTTGGACCCTTCATCAGTCACAATAGATCTCAGGTATTTGAAGTTGTTCACAGCTTCCAGTTTTTGACCCTTCACTTTGATTTCCATTTTGAAGCCCCGAGGGTTGTTCGTCATCACCTTGGTCTTCTCGGCACTGATCTCCATGTCATATGCCTGTGAGGTCTAGTCCAGGTGCTCGACAAGACTAGTCAGCTCCTCTTCACTTTCTGCTAATCCATCAATGTCATCAGCAAAACGTAAGTTGATGATCTTTCTGCCACAGATGCTGATTGATCCTTCGTGGTCTGCTAGGGCATCAGGCTAAGGCGACTGTATACACCCACATATGCATGTGATAACGAGAGCTGTAGAGATAACATTTTTTCTTTTGTCAGCATTGAAACTTATGGTGCTGAATGGATGGGAACGATAATTTATCCCCATTCATGAATCTATTCTATTCAAACATGGGCAGACATTTTATACCACAAATTGATTTGTCTTCCAAGACACGTAATTGATGCTTCACATGCACACGAGCGTGATGGCATTCTTGCACTAATGGCGCAATGCATCACTGGAACATATCAGCTGTTCTTTTCATCACTTATTGCTATTAATATGCACGAATTAGTATTCCTTTGGCATCTCAATCAGTACCGATTGTGAAACCTGCTTGCATCCAACTCTGCATTGCCAGACTTCAAGCAGGCAAAGCATGTGCCCAGTTGGTGCCTCACTTGCAAGTGCTACCGTTTCGTAAGCAAGGTTCGTGCCCTTTCAAATAGGTATGTAATGGGGCATTTTGGATACCTCTCGGCCGTCCAAGGTTTCAACAATACTTTGCCTGAATGGCCCACTTACTTTGGGCCATGTACTGCTCAGGGTGGGCCCTATTGCTTGTGCGTGTGTCAAATATGGATTTAATAACTTTACCTCCTTTAGGGGTCTGAATGAGCAGACTGACAGCTCTTTGATACCTGATGAACACTCCATATACTACACCACTCACCATTTACCATTCTAGCCTTCAAGTGCCTCCTCTCTGTGAGGTAGAGTCTGAGTTTAAAGCAGCTTTTCACTTATCTATTCAAGTGGGGCATACTTGATGCATGCATATTTCTTGTTATTTTATTCCCTACAGTCAGTGGCTTTTCCCTATGTAAACTCTTGATTGAGGCCATCTTAGATTTCCAGCAGGCTTCTCCTCTTTTTGATGTTTGTAAAATTTATTTACCATCCTAGACAGCTCATTACTGTCGTTGGCTTATACATTTATGATAAGGGACAATCATTCCACGATTAAAGATGCAATTTTATTGCAATAAGTAAAATATAAGTCATTGGATAAAAGCTCAACATTGTCAGAATTCACTTTCATACAGGCACACCTTCAACACAAATAAAAGTCACTGCAATCAAATGAGACTCCTCTATCTGCACAAGTGCAGCATTGATTGGGTACCCCTGAATGTTTCCTCTTCAGTCAGATGCAAAAGCCCATGACAAACTGGCACTGATGCAAAATGCTCACAGAATATACACGATGCTATGGATGGTGGTGCATGGGTCAGTCATTGTACAAAAGTGTAATACAACTCTTAGGGAAAAACTGCTGTCTGAAATGGAAACAAGCAGAGTCAGAATGAGACATGAAATGCTTCCCTTGCTCGTTTACAAGAAGAATGACTGGGACAATAATAAGATGCACTGGCACTTGTTCAGCACTTTCCCTTTCTGCACTTGCTCTTCTGGCTTTGTTATTGTCAGTCATGAATTAAATTGTGTTTGACACAATGATACTGGGACTTCTTCAGTCACTGAATTACAAAGCATCTTTAAATAAATTTTCAATACATTAAGTGCATCATGCAAAAAAAAAATTTGTCTGCATTTGACGGACGAACAACAACAACAGCATTCAATCAGTTGGAATCACAGAAAAAGACCACAGTTGGATATAAAACATTTCCCCAAGTAATGATCCAAGCTCCATTGATATCAGCAAGGCAGAGCTGACTGCAGGAGTAGAGTGGATCAGACTGAAGCAGCCAATCAGGTTTCAGCCTCAGACTTCATACAGACTCCTCAGTCAGCCTGCTCTTCCTGGTGTCAGTGGGTGGCTATGTCAGTCAGTCTCTACTGTGGCTGGAGCTCCTGAAACACACAGACACGGAAAAGGGATTAGATGAGTAGAAATGAATATTCATACTTGTATAACCTCCGGTGATGTGACTCTTTTAGGTGAAGATGAGAATCAATTAGACTTCAAGAGCAGTATGTGGTGGCAACTTCCTCTTGCTGTTAGAAAATGTCGTGATTCTAGATGTAGAATACATGTATCATTTATACATAAATTGACAAACAACCAGTCAAAATGAGAGTGAATGATTAATAATTTCTTGCCCTTTGCTGCATGGTAAACTATTTATTTAAAAAATCTAACTTTGACAAGAGGCATGACCGGAGAAACACTGTAAACTCCGCTGACGAGGCTGGATATTCCATCTCACCAAATAAATGATTAACCCAAAGGCAGAAACCGCCACGGGGAGGGCTGGGTAATGGTGGAAAAGCTGACACAAAGCCAGACACCCAGTGTGGGACAAACAGAAACAGTTTTGGACTTCAGGCAGAAAGGCTGAGGAGAGAAGGTGGACAGTGGTCACCTGCAGGGAGGATAGTACCATGTCCACGCTGGGCCTGTCCCTGGACGTCTGGCTGGGGTACAGCAGGTGGACACAACCCTCCTTGTCCAGGATGAAGTCCCCTCCCATCTGAAATGAGTGAGGCGGCCCATGGCAGTGTGGACACAGGCAAAACTCTATCTACATTTGCAAGCAACTCCTGCTTTGACTATATACAATGTATATGGCCTGGAGAAAACTGTAGACTGGAGTTACCAGAGGTATTCATGCTTATGATCACGTGTGTGTGTCTGTGCGAGTGTGTGTGTGTTAGTGTGAGTGAGTGTGTGAAAGTATGTGTAAGGGTGTGAGTGTGTGCAAGTGTGAGTGAGTGTTGAAAGTGTGTGTGTGTGTGTGTATGTGCGAGTGTGCATGCGATTGTGTGTGTGCGCGAGTGTGTGTATGTGTATGCATGTGTGTGAAGTTGAGTGTGTGTTTGTGTATGTGTAAATGTGTGTAGTGTGTGTGTGAAAGTGTGTGTGTTTGTGTGTGTGTAAGGGTGTGTGTGTGCAAGTATGTGTATGTATGAGTGTGTTTGTGTGTGTGTAAATGTGTGTAATTGCGAGTGTAAGTGTGAGAGTATGCAATCATTTATTTGCAAGTGGTTTTTATTGTGTGTGTGCATGGATGTATGTGCCAGAGTGTAGGCAAAGCCTTTGTCAGTTCTGGCCTATGCAGTGAGCAGTGGAGACTGCTAAAGGTCCTGTTTTTAGTGCCAGGGCAGGCTGAATGCTCCTACAGTGCCAGGGCAGGCTGAATGCTCCTACAGTGCCAGGGCAGGCTGAATGCTCCTACAGTGCCAGGGCAGGCTGAATGCTCCTACAGTGCCAGGGCAGGCTGAATGCTCCTACAGTGCCAGGGCAGGCTGAATGCTCCTACAGTGCCAGGGCAGGCTGAATGCTCCTACAGTGCCAGGGCAGGCTGAATGCTCCTACAGTGCCAGGGCAGGCTGAATGCTCCTACAGAACTGGGGCCGTGTGAAAGGAGAGACTTAAGTCAGACTTAAGAACGAGGTCTCGTGCTCAGCTCAATGAATCTCTAAGTCAGTGTGCATGGGAGGTCACAACTTCACAAAGTCAACAAAGTCCTGCTCAAAGTAAATCCATGCCCCACCCTGCTTCTGAAACCTTACTGAGGCAAAGGCAGGAAACCTCAAATGAGTGAAGCCGTTTTACTCTAGATCTAAGAAAGTTTATAACTCATAATTTGTGGCCTCTCACTGTTGGAATCTGGAGAAAATCGAGAGGCTTCTACCGTATTTGATCATCAAGTAGAATGACAAGGGCATCCATCTCACCTGCTGGGGGTCATCATGGACATTCTCATACGGTGCTGGCAGTTTTCTGCCGTGCGCCATCTCCTCAGCGTAGTAGACCAAACACTGCACACTCCACACCTGAAATACCAGCATGGTGTGCAGAAGAGGCCTTGAAACTCTACTGACTGACAGCTTGCAGAAGTCAACATATGACCAGAACCACTTGACAGAGTTGGGATTTAAAAACAGTGTTGGAGATTCAAGTACATTTGCCATGCATGTCCAAATGGATACACTACAGTACAATCACAACATTTTCTTGGAAGACATTTGGTTCAGGATTTTCAGGCAGAGTTAGATTTGCCAAAACTTATCATCAAAGGACCAAGAGCCATACCTTGGAAATGGATCTGTACATTCCAAAGGAGTGGTACACCTGGAAAAAGAAGAAGTGGAGACTGATTCTGGTTGGGATGGATGGATGGATGGATGGATGGTGTTTTATGGCCTATCAGCCTTTGTAGGCTATATAAGGCCACTAAGCACGAAAATAACTAGAGCAGTTTTTAGTAAACACAAATCATGTCACGGTGTCCCTAGTTATTCACGTAGGGAGACGCGGTGGGTCAATTCTTACCCTGGACCCACAGGGGGAGATTCTGGTTGGGAAGTGGCACAATCCATTATCAAATTGGTCATTTGGCACCAACTGAACCAAAATTCAAACATCATTCCTCAGGAAAGGAAAAAAGTACATGCTTTAATTGTGTGAGAAGCATATTGAAGAATGAAATACAAATAAAAAATAGAAAAAGAGAAAACCTAGTAATGGCATCAAATTTCAAGCAATAAAGAAGCCATGTCATACTTCTTCCCCTTCTAAAATAATGCCCATGATAAGAGATTACCTTTGCAAAAGTTTTAAGATCAACCCCCATGTAACTAAATGTTCGTCCATCCTGTGGCAGCAGTGCACTCTTCCCACCTGTCTCTTGGAGTCTAGCAGCATGGGGTAGGGGCAGGCCATCTCCTCCAGCCACCTCTTGGCTCCCTCCTGCACTCCAAAGGAGATGAGCACCACCTGGGCGCCTTGAGCATCCATGTCCGCCTGTCGAGACATGACAGCGCGGACGTGGTCGCGTCAGGGCAGTCAGGCAAAATGGCGCAGCAGAATGAGCACCATGGGCCTGCCACAGTGGGCCTGCAGTGAGGTTGTCTCCCCTGTGCGAGCATCCACCAGGGGGAAGTCCACTGGTCCCGTCTCCCCACGCTTGCAGCTCGGTCCAGCATCCTTCTGTAGCTGTCTGTCTAGGCTGTCCACGAAGCTGTCCCACTCGCCCTGTGACATGTAACAAAAGATTGGTACATGAGATGAATACAAGCTTTAGAACAAACCTGTATGGTGTTCACCCAAGTTATGATGCAAGTGACCAGTTCTCTCTAATAGAGTCGCTCGGATACCCTGGTCAATTGAAATACAGCCAAACATTTATCCAAGGTGGTCTCTGCAGCAATTCTTAGATTTAACATGATTCAAAAAGCTGAATCATTTCTTTGTATGCTACAAGTTTTAGATCTCAAATCTACTGTTAGATGATAAATTCTGACGATTTTACAAAGGCACTACAATTTTAGTGTGGAAAGAACTTCGTCTGATTGCGCAACACCTCACCTCGTCATTATATCACTTTTGTTGTCTATGTCAACAGATTAGTCAAGTGATGGATCCAGATTCCAGCTGTACCACCATGATGGTCACCAACGAGTCTACAGGCAACATGGGGAGAGGTTTACTGTGCCATCCATCACCCAGACTGATCACTTTGGAGGAGAAACTGTCATGGTTTGGGGTGCCATTCGCTTCGGTTGGTGCACAGAACTTGTCATCATTGAGGGCAACCTTAATGCTGAGCACTACAGACAAAATATCTTGACGCTACATGTACATCCAAGACCATCCTGAAGTCACCTACATGCAGTACAATGCAAATCCTCATGCTGCTCGTGGAAACACGCAGCTCCTTGCTGACCAAGACTTGTAGTGCTGTGAACTGTGACAGGAAAGACTATGAATGGTGTCAACTATGTCTGTGCCAACAAGGATGAACATGTGAGAGTGTGTGTGTGTGTGTGTGTGTGTGGGGGGGGGGGGGGGGGGGGGGGGGGGGGTCTCTAGTAGTGCATGCGTTATGCGTTGATGATCGTATATGTATGCTGTGTGAGTGTGGTTGTTGATGTGCATGCCTGTCTCTTGTTGGTCTTTCCTGTGATTGTGTTGTGATGCAGGATGAAGAACATGATGGGGGGGGGGGGGGGGGGGGGAGGGCTTGTACATGTGTTATGGTTGAAGATCGGGTATGTGTGATGGCGTGACGATGATTGTTTGATGTGCATGCTTGTGCCTTTTGTTCCTTCTGTGATTACTTGTTGCGATGTAGAATGTTTCTCTTTTAAATTGAATTGCCTATGATGTAGCACTAAATGTGTCCTATCTTATTGTGTCTTTCTGTTTACTATTTCTGATGCGCGTGTTCAGTACATATATTTACTTGAAGTAACATGGTGTTATTACATATGTTAGAGTAATAAATTATGATACAATAGCAAGCTATCTTATTTTATGGCCTATGATTAGTGTGTGGACTCCATAACTTGAGCGCTGTGATTGAGTTAATTAAGGTTGAACTTCTTGTACGTTTCTGTTTTTGTATGTATGTATTATGTTTTTGCCACCGACAAAACAAATTTCCTTGTAACAATGAGGACAATAAAGTATCTTGTATCTTGTAATATGTTGGCTGTGGCCGCCCTTCTCCCCAAACATGAACACTATTGAACATGTCTGGGACTTGTTGGATCAGTGAGTGTGTCAGAGAAGTCCAACTCAAGGGCAGAACTGCAGGCAGCTTTGCTGCGCCCTTGCCCAGGGACAGCCGAGTGAGATGGTGCTCTCCACGCCACACAGGCTGACAGCGGTGCTCTCCATGCCACACAGGCTGACAGCGGTGCTCTCCACGCCACACAGGCTGACAGCGGTGCTCTCCAT
The DNA here is from genome assembly GCA_034096865.1 of Theodoxus fluviatilis. Classification (NCBI taxonomy): domain Eukaryota; kingdom Metazoa; phylum Mollusca; class Gastropoda; order Cycloneritida; family Neritidae; genus Theodoxus; species Theodoxus fluviatilis. The sequence continues at coordinate 135,317 of JAWQFJ010003016.1, forward strand.
GCCACACAGGCTGACAGCGGTGCTCTCCACGCCACACAGGCTGACAGCGGTGCTCTCCACGCCACACAGGCTGACAGCGGTGCTCTCCACGCCACACAGGCTGACAGCGGTGCTCTCCATGCCACACAGGCTGACAGCCGTGCTCTCCATGCCACACAGGCTGACAGCCGTGCTCTCCACGCCACACAGGCTGACAGCGGTACTCTCCATGCCACACAGGCTGACAGCGGTGCTCTCCATGCCACACAGGCTGACAGCGGTGCTCTCCACGCCACACAGGCTGACAGCGGTGCTCTCCACGCCACACAGGCTGACAGCGGTGCTCTCCACGCCACACAGGCTGACAGCGGTGCTCTCCACGCCACACAGGCTGACAGCAGTGCTCTCCACGCCACACAGGCTGACAGCAGTGCTCTCCACGCCACACAGGCTGACAGCGGTGCTCTCCACGCCACACAGGCTGACAGCGGTGCTCTCCACGCCACACAGGCTGACAGCGGTGCTCTCCACGCCACACAGGCTGACAGCGGTGCTCTCCACGCCACACACAGGCTGACAGCGGTGCTCTCCATGCCACACAGGCTGACAGCGGTGCTCTCCACGCCACACAGCTGACAGGTGCTCTCCAGCCACAGGCTGACAGCCGTGCTCTCCACGCCACACAGGCTGACAGCGGTGCTCTCCATGCCACACAGGCTGACAGCGGTGCTCTCCACGCCACACAGGCTGACAGCGGTGCTCTCCATGCCACACAGGCTGACAGCGTGCTCTCCACGCCACAGCTGACAGCGGTGCTCTCCATGCCACAGGACAGCGTGCTCTCCACGCCACACAGGCTGACAGCCGTGCTCTCCACGCCACACAGGCTGACAGCGGTGCTCTCCACGCCACACAGGCTGACAGCGGTGCTCTCCACGCCACACAGGCTGACAGCGGTGCTCTCCATGCCACACAGGCTGACAGCAGTGCTCTCCACGCCACACAGGCTGACAGCGGTGCTCTCCATGCCACACAGGCTGACAGCGATGCTCTGTGCCCAGAGTGGTCACACGACTATTGACTTAGTTTGTTGATGCTAATGACGGTTTTGTTTGTTGATCCTGCTGTTGTTTTGCTAAAGTTATTGTTCTTGATTTCTTTGGTGTACACTGTTTACACACACACACACACACACACACACACACACACACACACACACACACACACACAAACACACACACACACACACATTTACACAATAGAATATCCTGGCATAAAACCCCTGTCTTTGCATTTTCTAGTTATACATTTTTAATGTCCACCAGTGTAATTATTTGAGTTCACTACAGGGTTGGATATATCAACACAGAGCAGAGGAGAGGTCAATGAAGCTATGAGATGACTGACATGAAACAGCAAATAACCTTTGGCTGTGTCAACGAAGTCTGCACTGGCTCCTGGAGACAAAACCTTTCATTAAAAAGTGAGGTCATTTTTGCTAAAGGTGCAGATATCTACCATGACATGCGTGAACCCTTCATTGTAGATAGACTTTCTGCTGCAAGAGTAGATGAAGGAGGACTAAAACTAGAAGACATCTGGGGCACAGTCTCTGGTTACCTCAGCATGCAGCCACTCCTCCGCCAGCCCTCTGACCTCAGGGTATCTGCAATGAAGCAGCCACACTTTCAGGACAGGGGGCAGGCAGTGACATGACACAAACATAGTCTTGGTTGCTAGCAGGATTTCCCCCAAACATTCTCCTGGAAAATCTGGACGACCTATTCTGCCTCTCACCCACACTAACATCTCCAATCCAGCACATGCAATGGAAGGTTCGAGTCTTACGGCCTATCAGTCCTTGTAGGCTGTGTGAGGCCATTGAGCAACAAAACCACTAGAGTAGAGTGAGTGTAAATCAAGTCACAAAGTCCCTATTTGTTCACCTCTTTCGAATCCCCTAGAGAAACGCAGTGGGTCTATTCTGACCCCCAACCCATGGGGTCATGCAATGGAGCATCAGCATAGCTGAGCAGCTGCGAATACAAACATTTGTGACAACCAACACTCCCATACAAGACAAACACACCAATTATGACATCATCACAAGGATGGACAGTGATAAACTGAGATGGTATCTGCTACAAGTGCACATACTGGGGTCATCAACCCCACCAACCTCACCACCATCACTGTTGCTACATT
>JAWQFJ010003016.1:140000-241195 GCA_034096865.1 Theodoxus fluviatilis
ATTTCTTCCTCGCCCGTAATGTTTTATACCAGGGCAGTTTGATATTCCATCTGTTGACGTGAAAGTACTTTGATAAAATCTTAAAGTTACTATATCGCCTACTTCGAGCTCCAAGCACCATGCACAGTATATTTTTATCTTATGGAGCGCAGAACTTGCCGTGTCTTCAGCTCGAGGCGGAGCTTCAACATCACTATCAGGTGTGATTAAATTAAAATACGAGTTGACCCTCCCGGTTTCCTTTCAGTTTCACAACACCACAAGTGACAAGCACAACGAACCTCAGTAAAACAGAACAACTTACACGAATTTATCACATCAGGGTAGTTCGGTCAAATTTACACAACACGTCCATGACCTAAATCGTCATATCACGGGTTTTATCAGGCAATGGTCAAAGTCCTGCTAACACTTTTCTGAATAGGCGGGTTTCTGAAGATTCTATGCAATCGAGTCTCAGGTTGGGCATGGTTTGGGCTATGAATAATTGTCCTGTGACCTCAAAAGACACGGAAGGGAATTCCCAAGTACGTCACATGTAGGTGCATTGTGGGAGAATTCCGTATCTTACGTGGCAAACGCCATCGCTGGCGACGTCGGCGTGGCTGAACAGCGTGTCTTTTACGACGTTATTACAAACGGTGGGTATCTTGTTGTGCCTTAAAATGGTTCTGTTGCGAGGGCATAGTTTCATTCTGATGTCAGTGCTCGGAAACCCAGGTTAAGTCAGCGCATGGCCGCCTATCGGAAACCGGCGTTAGTCAGCTCGCTGAGTGCTCGTTCTTCCAACTGAACTTGTCTGTCGTGTCACTGTCAGATTTTATTATTATCAGAAACATTTTTAAGGTGACGATTTGGACAGCCGATTGCCATGGTGTATACTGGACTTCAACCAAATCATTCTATGCGTATGAATGTTAGGTGAGCCGACTATCTTTATTGCGGTTGTTAGTATTCACTGTGTTGTCCTGTCAAAAGACGAAACTTAAGTGAGTTGTCTGCTGTTCTGCACATCTCAGTCGTCTGCCAGCCCTGACAGCAAAGAAAACTGTCCAAAAGGCGTCGTAATAACAGAATCTGAACTTTAAAATACAGTTTGAGAAAACATTATCTGTTTTCTTATTTCAGCTTCAAGATGTCGACTTACCAGGAATTCATACAGCAGAACGAAGACAGGGACGGCATACGTTTCAGCTGGAATGTTTGGCCATCCAGCCGGCTGGAGGCCACGCGAATGGTGGTACCACTGGGGAGCCTCTTTACTCCCCTCAAAGAGCGGCCTGACCTGCCCCCACTACAGTATGATCCTGTGCTCTGTACCCGCCCTGCCTGCCGGGCCATCCTCAACCCATATTGGTACGTGATGCTGTTGTTGAACCATCCCCCCTCCTAATCCTATCTCTCATTGTAGGTATGTCACAATGAATTTTTTTTTGGGGGGGGGGAGGATTCAAATACACCATTAAAAAGCACTAAAAAGTAGATATTTATGTCGTTGTAAAAATAGATATTCCTTTATGAACATGCTGTTTTTTCTGGAATATACATGAATGATAAATAAATGATATTGTGGTTGAAATATCCCATTTTATAATTTTTCTAACTTGAGTCTTGTCTTCTCATGCAAGGTCACATATTGATAGATATGAAAAGGTTGTCAGTGTTCTTAATGTATTTGCTAACATTGGATTGTTTATGTCTACATTTTAAAATTTCTTACAGCCAAATTGACTACAGAGCAAAGATGTGGGCCTGCAACTTCTGCTACCAGAGGAATCCTGTAAGTGTTGCTCAGTTGACTCCAGTTTCAGTATATGAACTACCTAATAATTTTAAAAATAATTTCTACATAACAAGGCAGATGAGACGAGAGTGTATGTGTTAAGTGTACAAACTGGTTGTAGATGTATTACTTCGTGAATGTTATGTTCAATGTTTTCTTGCAGTAATAAGGTGTGATTTTACTGAAATTTATTTGATGATGAGATTTAATAGCTACATAAACCAAAACAAACACCACTGCCACTGCCTTAACTATCGTCATAATCATCATTGCCATCCTCCTCCTCCTCCTCCTCCTCCTCCTCCTCCTCCTCCTCTGGCACCGCCACCACTGCCACCACCATCTCTATCTGGTTTGTTTCCTTTATAATCAAACAAAAGAATACTTCAAGTTCTTGCTTGGCAAATTGGTTTTTCGTCTTTTTTTTAAAATGTTGGTACTGTTGCTAGCTTGCTGATGCTTTATTGTTCAGAATGTGATGTTTGCTTTGATTTGCTTACAGTTTCCCCCTCAGTATGCAGCCATCACAGAGCAACACCAGCCAGCAGAAATCATCCCCCACTACTCCACCATCGAGTACACCATCACGGTGAGTCTCTATCTCTCCTCAACCTGCTTATCTTTTTTTCTTTCCACATCTTGTCAGTGCTTGCCAAGTACCCTTTGAAGGCACATTAGCATGTTAATGAAAAATCAGTCTTGCAGAGAGGAATGAAGATGCAGATGAATGAAGTGAGGACTTAAAAAAACTTTCTGGCATACTTTAAAAAAACCCATCTCTTGCTAATGGGAGGTGTGTGTGTGTGTGTGTGTGTGTGTGTGTGTGTGTGTGTGTGTGTGTGTGTGTGTGTGTGTGTGTGTGTGAATTTGTGTGTATGTGTGAATGCATTCATGTGTGTGTGTGAATGTGTGTGCATGCATGCATGTGTGTGCATATACATTTGTGTGTGTGTGTTTGTGCATTTGTGTGTGGGCATATACATTTGTGTGTGTGTTTGTGCATTTGTGTGTGTACAGCGTGTGTGTGTGTGTGTGTGTGTGTGTGTGTGTGTGTGGTTTGCTCATAAGTATTGTATTTTTCAGTCAAGATACACATACTTTTCAAAAATATAAAAAGTCATTGAAATGTGCTTTAATGGTGTTGTAGCAGGTGTGGTGATGTGGTGATATGTGTGCTGTTTGCAGAAAGCCATGTGTCATCCTCCCATCTACCTGCTTGTGCTGGACACTTGCATGGAGGAGGAAGACCTCCAGGCACTGAAGGTAGGGAGCCTTGGCTTCGGCTTTTGTATGTGTGTGTATGTGTGTGTGTGTGTGTGTGTGTGTGTGTGTGTGTGTGTGCCCTTGATGTCCATCTTCTCAACCCTCTTCACCCGGGAAGTCCTGCTGTGGCCCCCAAAAATGGTCCTGCACAAGTGGGAGGGGCTTGGGAAAGAACTGATGATTCTTAGCTATTCTTGTATTTTCATTATCTGAGCCTCACAGGAAAGGTGAATATTTCTGTGTGAGAGAAATATGTTGTCATGCAGAAGAAAATATAACTTGTCTGGGGGAGAAAAAAGTTCACCATGACCTTCATGAATGAGGTACTGTGTCCTGGACCATAGGTATGGATCAGCGTGGATTGTGGTCAAGGGGGAGACAACTCACACTTTTTTCTTCCCTTGCTTGCATGATATTTAGAGTGTAGCTTGCCTGAATAAAAGTTGTTATACTTAAATTTTTAATTTAAGGTACCCTTAAAATTTTACAAGTGAGGGGTGAATAGAGTTAAATAACCATGGCTCTTTAATTATAGTAATGTGCTAGACACTTTGAGCTAATGTTTCTTGTAAGGAATGGATTAATGTTCATAGATATTGGAAAGGTATAGATCTTTGACCTTGGGAAGTAGTTTCTCATAGATGGACTGAAGGACTGGGGTAGGGATTTTCTGCCATTTGGTGGATTTCTGCCCTTTTTTTCCCCTCCTATTTCGGAGGAAAAAATTGCCTTTCATTGTGTAAATTCGCCATATTTTACATTTACTGCCTCGTTCCACCCTGGCCTTGGCAGACCCTGGGCTCCTGCCAAACATTTCCTCTCTTCTTTGCGGGGTGGCCAATTTTCACCCCTGAAGGAGCAAGACTCGACATTTAGCTTGAAGTATTTGTTTTTGCACAGAATAAAAATTTGAAAAAGAAAGTAAAAAGTAATTTAAATCCCTTTTGCATTATCACAGTGACAGTGGAGTCAAACTAAGAGTTTCCAACTGAGAAATCCTTGTGGACTAACCAGCGCATTGTGTGCGTCTTTCATACAGGAATCCCTGCAGATGTCTCTCAGCTTGCTGCCTCCCAACGCCCTCATCGGCCTCATCACCTTCGGCAAGATGGTCCAGGTGCATGAGCTTGGCAGCGAGGGAGTGTCCAAGAGCTACGTCTTCCGTGGCACCAAGGACTTGAACGCCAAGCAGATCCAGGAGATGCTGGGCATTGGGCGCTCTGCCATGCCGCAGCAGCAGCGAGGGCCACAGGGTGGCCAGCAGGCAACACAGCTTCCCGCCAACCGATTCCTGCAGCCTGTGCACCGCTGTGACATGAGTCTGACCGACCTTCTCGGGGAGTTGCAGCGCGACCCCTGGCCCGTTGCTCAGGGCAACCGCCCCCTGCGCTCTACTGGAGTTGCGCTGACCATTGCTGTGGGACTGCTGGAGGTGAGCTTCCTCTACCTGCCCGTTGGCGCTCTCGTGAATTGGTAAATGTAAAATGTTTTTGTGTGAACCATTCACAATACATCTCTCTTTTGTCTGAGAGTAAGGTGGGAGAATAGAGGATTCAGCTTGTACATTGAAATTTACTGTGCACAATGAAACTTTGACCTATTTCCATTCCACATTTTACTTGTTGATTAGCCATGTGATTTGTGTGTGTGTGTGTGTGTGTGTGTGTGTGTGTGTGTGTATGCATGTGCACATGTGTGTGTGAGAGAGAGACCGTGGCAGAACTGCTGAAGGAATCTCAGATTTCTATAGCCATGAGTTTTAACTTTCATAGGAATGGTGTCTAATAGTCGGCAGCATAAGTCAAAACAGGTAATGTGCTTTGTTCATTCACACATTTGACTGCATTCTGAAGATTGCATTTTTGTTGACAGTGTACGTTCCCCAACACGGGTTCGAGGATCATGATGTTTGTGGGTGGGTCATGCACCCAGGGCCCCGGCATGGTGGTGGGGCAGGAGCTGAAGCATCCCATCCGCTCCCATCATGACATCGAGAAAGACAACTGCAAGTACATGAAGAAGGCCATGAAGGTAAGGCAGCTCTGCAGGGCAGTATGCCTGCCTTGATGATGTTACATGCTATTCCTATTTCCTTGCGCGTTTCAACATCCACAATTCTTTTCAATCTTCTTAAAGGGTTTGACACATGTTGAATGATGTTGAAAAGATTAAACTCTTCCTTTCTTGACAGAAGTGAAGGATCGAAATAGAAACTGATTTGTTTGTGCTGTGGTGGTTTGAACTGTCAGACATAGAGTCCATTTTCTTTTCTGTTGTTAAGACGATAACCTTTTCCTTGCACATAAGATTCTAGTTGAATATCAGTAGGATGTCAGGAATGATATCCATGAAAGACTTTTCAACATTTTGTTTTACAGTAATTGTTGCTGGGGTTGACTGAAAACTCACCACATAGATTTGTGTCAAGAGCACGGTGCATGTGGAGGCTTGTCGCCACTGACTGAATTTTGGATTGTTACAGCACTATGAGTCGCTGTCTCACCGGGCTGCTACCAATGGCCATGTCATCGACATCTACTCCTGCGCTCTTGACCAGACAGGCCTGCATGAAATGAAGTTCTGCCCCAAACACACAGGGTAAGCAAGAGAGTTGATATTGCACACTCATTATGTTTTTCTCTAAAGCTGGTTTGACTACACAACAAAATAGGAGATAAGTCCTTCAATCTGTGTCAGAAGACCTTTAAACTGTGTCTGTCATTAGATTATTTTTTCCTTTTGAAATAAATAGATAAAATGTTATCTTTCTCTCTGGTCAGTGTCAGCTCCATTATTTATATGACTTTAGTTTCACACAGATGTTGCTCTCAGTTGTCCGCTTGTTTTTGTCACTAACTTCCTCCTACTCTTCCTTGATGTAGATAGTGTAAAAAAATAATCATGTCCAGTATTTACCTCCAGTACTGCCTGTCTCTGCTCTCTGCTTCCAGTCCATCGCCTATCTAGCTGTCTGAGAAACCCCTGCTGCTCCCTATCATTTTTCCGTCTTTGACTTTAACATTCAGCTATTGACCTTGGAGAGGTGTTGCCTGTTGTTCCTCACATGGTTGCAAGATTTATAGCAGTGAGTTCGGAAAGCTGAGGAGTTTGCCCACACCTTCGCTGGGAGGCATGAGCTTGGCAGCCAGGCATTGTGTGACAGGACATTGACAGCTCTTCTGAGATGGCGGTTTAGTTTTCTGATCCCTGGCTGTGAAGTGATATGCCAGACTCTGGAGTCTGCCTGGCGAAGGAATGGGTCAGTGGCTAGCCTGGCATTCGTGCTCTTTGTCTCGTATGGAGCACTGCTGAATTTCTGTTTGATGCCTGGCTTTGAACTGGCATAACTTGTTAATGACTTTTTTGTTAGTCAAAGTATTCAGGAGTGTATGTTACAGTTAAGTGAGCTTGCAACATTGCTGATGAAACATTTTGGGACTGGATATCATAGATTCCCTGAGCTTTGGTTTTTTTAAGTTTAGCAAACTCATCCAGTGTGGCATTCCTTTCACCACTTTAACTAAATCAAAAACTGCATTTCCAAATACAGGAATTTATCTAGCATGTGTCGTGTCTCTGAGAAGGTGCATTTACGAGCTCTCCAGAAATGTCTGTTGGGTTGTGCTAGGAAAAACAAGTTTGGCATGAGAAAGGCTACACTTTGTGCTATGCAATCAGATACTGATGAGAACTGGGAGGGAGGCTGAAGCAACCTTGCAGGAATGTCAGATATACAGTGGCAGATTGCCCCTGCCTCCCTGACCCAGGTAGATGAACTAAAGGGTGAGCTCTCCACAGCCATGCATGTGTGTCAAACCTGTGAGTATTGGAGGCAAACAAAGTTTATAAATGATAATGGAAAGGTTTGCAAAGCATCAAAAATCAGCCCTTGTCTCTGACACAGAAAAGGAGACAAAGAGCAGAAGTAATGGTCTGTTTTGCCTGCCTTGCAGGGGCCACATGGTGATGGGAGACTCCTTCAACACCTCCCTCTTCAAGCAAACCTTCCAGAGAGTCTTCTCCAAGGACAGCAATGGAGAGTTCAAGATGGCTTTTGGCGCCACTCTGGAAGTGAAGGTAGGTCCTGAAAGGAATTCATGCTTCTGTCTAACCTGAAATTGTGCAGTTGTGTTTTGGAGTGGGCTAACAGTGTTTTTGAGGCCTTGATTTTTATTGATAACTAACTTGATTTCAAATTGGTTAATTTCTGTTAGTACACTAAAATCATTGCTAGCATGACACTTTGCATGAAAAGTAGAAATGTTCTTGCCCACCCCCACCCCCCCCACCCCCTCCCCCCAAATCATTTGTAATTCACCTAGATCTCTTCTTATCACACTCAAGTTGGCATTTATTACCTTCACTCACGTTTGCATTCATTGCCGTGTCCCCACAGACATCCAGGGAGCTGAAGGTGTCAGGTGCCATTGGGCCCTGTGTGTCTCTGGGAGTCAAGGGTCCGTCTGTTTCGGACACCGAGGTGGGGCTGGGAGGGACGAGCCAGTGGAAGATGTGTGGAATCTACCCCAACACCACTCTGGCTCTCTTCTTCGAAGTGGTCAACCAGCACAACGCCCCCCTGCCCCAGGGCAGCCGTGGCTGTGTGCAGCTCATCACGCAGTACCAGCACTCCAGCGGACAGCGCCGCGTCAGGGTCACCACCATCTCCCGCAAGTGAGTGCTCAGCCGAGTCCATGTGTCGGTGCTTGTATCTGCGGTGGCTGTCCTTGTAGTGGACTGCAGAGTTTGGGGCCTTGATTGTTTTCAGTGGTGGTGTTTCATTTAGTTGCTATCATTTTAGCTTTTGTGTGGTTTATTTTGTTGTAGTGACAAGAGTGTTCATGTCTGTAAGTGTGATAAAAAAAAAAATCTCTTGAAAATGCTCACATCTCTGTAAATGTTTTCCCTTTGAAGTCATCAACATGACATGTATTTTACCTTTTTGTTAAATTAAGTGATTTTGGTATTAGGAAAAATGATAGGTTATGATAGCTTGGATTCATAAGGAATGGTCTCATCAAACAAACAAAGAAACCTAAATTAAGAAACAAACGTGCCAAGTACAGACCATAAGGAACACCTTTGAAGCATCGTTGTTAAAATTTACTCAAAGGGGTGACTGGAAAAAAAAGAGTAAAGGTTTACTTTGGAGTTGCCTTCTGATGTATGTATGTATGTATGTATGTATGTATGTATGTATGTATGTATGTATGTATGTATGTATGTATTTTCATTTTTACTGCGCCATTATCACGATAAACATGCTCATGGCGCGACAAGACGAAATAAAAAAGTTTTGAGGCCAGTTTTAAATGCGGCCAAGGATGGACTAACCCTCAGACCCTCAGGAAGTTGGTTCCAGAGTCTCGGTCCAACAACGCTGAAGGAGCGGTCACCGAAGCTCCGTAACCTTGTTTGTGGGACAATCAAGAGTCTTCTTTTTGAGGAACGGAGATTCCTTGTGGGGTTGTGAGGTCTAAGGAGTTCTCCGAGGTAGGTTGGGGCTTCACCAGTTTCACACTTAAACACGATGGAGAGGGTCTTAAATTCCACCCGTTGGCGAACTGGAAGCCAATGAAGGTCACTGAGCACAGGGGTTATGCGAGCCCACCTCGGCAGTCGCTTCACTAGCCTAGCTGCAGAATTCTGAAGACGCTGAAGTTTCTGCAATTGACCGTTGGTTGCAGCAGTCAGCAGACTGTTTGCAGTAATCAAGATGGGACAACATAAGAGTCACCACCAGGGCTGCTGCAGTCTTTTCAGTCAGACAATCCCTGATACTCCAAATGCGGTGTAGGTGCATGTAGCCTGAAGAGATGATTTTACGAATTTGGGAGCCTGGTGACAAGTTTTGATCTAACATGACCCCGAGATATTTCGCACTTGTGGCAAATGCTATGTTCGCCCCCGCTATGTTAATATGTGTTTCTCTGATCAATTGCCTGCTTTTTTCCCTACCAATGAGAATCACTTCAGTCTTGTCTTCATTGAGTTTGAGGTGATTGGCCGACATCCATTCCTTGATGTCACTACAGCAGTTTTGCATTGTGGACTTGTTCACCGCGAAGGCTTCATGATCTGGTTTGGAAGCCATGTAGATCATAGTGTCATCGGCGAATAGATGGTGAGGGATGCCGTGTTGGTCGATGCGCTCGCTCAGGGGTTGCGTGTAAATTGAATACAGGAGAGGTCCCAAGATTGATGTCAAACAAGTCTCTCCTCTTTGTCTCCTCCACAGCTGGGCCGACGCCTCGGGTCCCAACAGCCAGCTGATTGCACAGGGCTTCGATCAGGAGGCAGCGGCTGTCTTGATGGCTCGCATTGCAGTCTACAGGGCTGAGACAGACGATGGACCCGACGTCCTCCGCTGGCTGGATAGGATGCTCATCCGACTGGTATGTAGCCATGAGACAAAACTACCACAAAATAGAGATTGGTTGTTACATTTCAGAATATGCATATATTTTGATTGGGGTATAGAATTTTTGTATGCAAATATTTAGGTTGTTGCCAAGTTTCATTGAATAGGAGAGTGGGTTAATGTTGCTCGGCGTTGATAAAGAAAGGAACCAGTCAGCATTACACAAATTTGTCTTAGTTTTTCATTTTTGACTCACATGCGAAGCAAAAGTGAGTCTATGTACTGAGCCGTGTCGTCCGTCCGGGCGGGCGTCCGTCCGTCCGTCCGTCCGTCCGTCCGTCCGTCCGTCCGTAAAAAACTTAAACGTTGGATTTTTCTCGGAGACTATTAAGTCTATCAACACCAAATGTGGCATGATGGTGTATGATGACAAGGCCTCAAAAAACATACATAGTGACTTGACCTTGCTTCAAGGTCAAGGTCACAGGAGCCATAAATGTGGTCTCAAAAACAGTCATTTTTCACATTTTCCCAATTTTCTCCCACGTTATTGAGAATGGCGATCTTAGCTACAAGTGGTATATAGGTCAAAGCAAGCCCTATCTTTTGATACCAGTTTGGTTGACCTTGCTTCAAGGTCAAGGTCACAGGAGCTCTTCAAAGTTGGATTGTATACATATTTTGAAGTGACCTTGACCCTGAACTATGGCAGATAACTGTTTCAAACTTAATAATTATGTGGGGCACATGTTATACTTTCATCATGAGACACATTTGGTCACATATCATCAAGGTCAAGGTCACTTTGACCCTTATGAAATGTGACCAAAATGGGGTAGTGAACCACTAAAAGTGACTATATCTCATGGTAGAAAGTGCCAATAAGCACCATTGTGCTTCCTATGTCTTGAATTAACAGCTTTGTGTTGCATGACCTTGGATGACCTTGACCTTGGGTCAATTTCACATGTATTTTGGTAGGAAAAATGTGTAAAGCATTTCTTTGTGTATGATGTCATTGGTAGGTTTAGTTGTTTGACCTTGACCTTGAAGGTCACCTGAAGGTCAAGGTCATATAAAGGTCAAGGTCAAGCATGTGAGTCGTATGGGCTTTGCCCTTCTTGTTTGTTCCTCAGTGCCAGAAGTTTGGAGACTACCACAAGGACGACCCCAACTCCTTCAGGTTCTCAGAGAACTTCTCCCTGTACCCACAGTTCATGTTCCACTTGAGAAGGTCCCAGTTCCTGCAGGTCTTCAACAACAGTCCTGACGAAACCTCCTACTACAGGTTTGTGCTGAATTAGTGTCCTGATGAAAAGGAAGGGCTTGATGGACTGCTTAACTGCTTGTTCATTTTTATTTATGACTTGGATTTTTTTTCTTCTTATATGTCTGTGTGGTGATGGGAGAAAAATGAAGGTTATTAGGATTTGTCATATTCACAGGTAAAGTAAAATTTTTCTGATTTTTGGTTGTACATGCAGCTGATTGCTATGTCTCTTCAGAGTTATAGGAGGTAACAGTGTGCAGACCTGCCAAGTGCTACGCTTTAGGCGTAGCATGCTACGCTTTCGACATGCTTGCTACGCTGCTACGCTCGTCCGTAAAAACTACGCTTTACCCGCGTGCTTGAACTTTTGACCCTGATGGAGAATTCCCCCCCCCGCTTTCACGCCGCCGGTTCAGCTTATCGCGCCGCCTTCACAGCCTTATCTTCCACCCACCCACCCTCACCCCAACCTCCGCTACGCCTATGTCTTCAATGCTACTCCAAATAGCTCTGGATGCTACTCTTTGGCATGATGGTGGGTTGGCAGGTCTGAGTGTGTGTATGTTCAAAGCTCTGTAGTTGTCTTGAGGGTGAAGGTGTGCTTGCTGTTGCAGACACATGCTGAACGTGGAGGACCTGACTCAGTCCTTGATCATGGTCCAGCCCATCCTCTATGCCTACTCCTTCCATGGACCTCCCGAGGTGGGTAGCAAGCCCTGCTGTCTCACTCTGTACAGTGTACTCTCTGTCACCTCATTGCAGACCTCCAGAGGTGGGTAGCTCTGTCTCTGTACAGTGTACTCTCTGTCACCTCATTGCAGACCTCCAGAGGTGGGTAGCTCTCTCTCTGTACAGTGTTTCTCTCTGTCACCTCATTGCAGACCTCCAGAGGTGGGTAGCTCTCTCTCTGTACAGTGTTTCTCTCTGTCACCTCATTGCAGACCTCCAGAGGTGGGTAGCTCTCTCTCTCTGTACAGTGTTACTCTCTGTCCCCACATTGCAGACCTCCAGAGGTGGGTAGCAGTCTCACTCTGTACAGTGTTTCTCTCTGTCACCACATTGCAGACCTCCAGAGGTGGGTAGCTCTCTCTGTACAGTGTTTCTCTCTGTCACCTCATTGCAGACCTCCAGAGGTGGGTAGCAGTCTCACTCTGTACAGTGTTTCTCTCTGTCACCACATTGCAGACCTCCAGAGGTGGGTAGCTCTGTCTCTCTGTACAGTGTTTCTCTCTGTCACCACATTGCAGACCTCCAGAGGTGGGTAGCTCTGTCTCTCTGTACAGTGTTTCTCTCTGTCACCACATTGCAGACCTCCAGAGGTGGGTAGCTCTGTCTCTCTGTACAGTGTTTCTCTCTGTCACCACATTGCAGACCTCCAGAGGTGGGTAGCTCTGTCTCTCTGTACAGTGTTTCTCTCTGTCACCTCATTGCAGACCTCCAGAGGTGGGTAGCTCTCTCTCTCTGTACAGTGTTTCTCTCTGTCACCTCATTGCAGACCTCCAGAGGTGGGTAGCTCTCTCTCTGTACAGTGTTTCTCTCTGTCACCTCATTGCAGACCTCCAGAGGTGGGTAGGATTCTAAACAGTTTCTCTCCATCACTACATTGCAGAAAGGATACTTGTTAGTTCAATAAGTCTGCCCTGAATTATAAAGATACTAGAGATACCATGGTGCATCTATTTAGAATTTGAATTGTAATTTTAGTGTAATTTTTGGGTTCAAATGCTTTGTCCAACAGTACTTGTCAGAATTTTTTAAAAGTTATTGCAGGTATTAGTGTTGTGATAAGATGATTTGTGATTTTTGCTAGTGTCTGTTTTGCTGTATTAAGGCATATATTAAGTCATTTGTGTAGTTTCTGGAGGAATTTAAGTAATGTTTTTTATTTACTCTCTACAGCCTGTGCTCCTGGACACCAGCAGCATCATGCCAGACAGAATCCTGCTCATGGACACCTTCTTCCAGATCGTCATCTACAGAGGAGAGGTAAGGGTTGCATGGAAAACCAATTCACACCAAAGCAAACCAAAGCAAACCAACACAAACTAAACCAACAAACCAGACCAGACCAGACCAGACCAGACCAGACCAGACCAGACCAGATCAGACCAAACCAAATCAACAGACCAGACCAGACCATGCAGACCAGACCAAACCAAACCAACAAACCAAACCAAACCAAACCAAAACAAACCAAACCAAAACAAACCAAACCAAACCAAACCAAACCAAACTGAACCAAAAATTAAACCCAACCCAAAACAAAAAAAACCCAGAAACATCAAAACAAAGTAACCGAAGACAGGAGTGGTGCTCATGCAGATGCTTTCCCCTTCAGTCATGTGTGATACAAAATCTTCTCTCTGCAGAGATGTGATGTTGATACACATTTTATCTTCCTGAAGTGTGTAGCTCATCCCTGTTGATTAGCTCTCAATGTGGTCTGATTTCCAGAGATGATCAGTCAGTTCTCTGCAACACCTATGCTGTGGTGTGCTGATTGAATATAAAGCAGTGACACAGTAGTGCAATCGTGAATGCAGCATGTTCTAAGTGAAGCATAAATGACAGTACGACAGCACATCAGCAATGTAGCTCGGTGGAGTGACAACAAGGCATTGAGTGTTCTATCCATGGGGATGATGACAGTGAAGTGGCTTGATGCTGAATTGTATGACAAAGTAGTGATATGGAACATGTCTTCTCTGTGCAGACGATAGCGCAGTGGTACAAGGAAGGCTACCACAACCAGCCGGAGTATGAGAACTTCAAGCAGCTCCTGCAGGCGCCAGTGGACGATGCCCAGGACATTCTACAGACACGCTTCCCCATGCCTCGCTACGTGGTCACTGAGGCTGACGAATCTCAGGTCAGTTGCTGACATCTGCCATCAAGATTTGTATTTGATTCAGTACTTAGTTTCTTGTTCAAGTTGGCATGGGTTTTTCTTGTTGTGAATAGTCAGAATTGATTTTTTGTTTCTCTCCTCTTCCTTGAACTGTTGAGATTGGAAAATAGTGGAGAATTCTAGCTGTAGGAGGGTGTTAATAATATGCTGTTATTATTGACTTTAAAGATATTTGTTGTTGAAAAAAATCCTCTAGTGTGATTTGGAACATATTAGCTTTGTTACTTGTGTATGTAAAATACATGTGGAAGACTGTTTTAAAATTTGAACATTGGAATGTCACTGATAAATAAACTTTTGTCCTTTTCACTTCAGGCCCGCTTCTTGCTGTCCAAAGTCAATCCTTCCCAGACACACAACAACATGTATGGTTGGGGCCAGGTATGTCTATCTCTTTCTCCTTCCCTTTGTTTGCCTCAGTGTGACAGGAATAGCAGACCTGTTTACCCTTCCGCAATTTGCGGAAATCTTCTGATTTTGAGTCCGAGTCTCCGCTTTTACGGACGATCTTTCGGCCGATATTTCGCAGAAAAAATCGAAATCTTCCTCTTGAAGATCAAAACCTTCCGCATTTTTCTGGTTATTTATCAAATCTTCCTCATAAGGGTTTTTGGGGGTAAACAGGTCTGGGAATAGGACAAGACATTTGACTCTGTGTGCATGCGTGCGTGTGTGCGTGTGTGTGTACGTGCGTGCGTGTTTGTGTGTGTGTATGTGTGTTTGTCTGTATGTGTGTGTGTGTTTGTGTGTGTATGTGTATATGTACATGCATACATGCTTGTGTGTGTATATGAGTGTTTCTGTGTGTGTGTGTGTGTGTGTGTGCACATATGCACGCAGACATGCTTGTTTGTGTGTGTGTGTGTGTGTGTGTGTGTGCGCGCACACACATGCATGCACATGATGCACTTGGTTCAGGTTCAATTCTTGGTGGTGTTTATCTCACACTGCAGTATGTGTTTTGTTGTTTGCAGGTGGGAGTGGTGTTGTGTGTAGTGTTGTGACATCTGGAGTAATGCTTTGTTGCTGGTGTAGAGCCTGCTCTGTGATAATGAGTTGTTGTTGTTGATGTTGTTGTTCAGCTCTCATGGTGATGTGCACTAAGCATTGCTTTCTGTATGAATCACATGAATGAGAAAAATGGTTGCAGTAGCATTTGCTTAGAAGAAGTGTGGACAACCTATTGACTGTGAAGTTTCTTGTGGGAGAATGTAAATCGACATTGTCGAGGGATGCTGAATTGTAGTTGGGATGAACTGTTTAAGCCTTAGTGCTCAGTGTAGAGGAACTTAAAAGTTGCAGTTTCTGGTCCTTGATTTATATAATGACACACTTTAAAATGGAACGTAAAATGCAGTGTTAGATGATATTCATATGTGCAAACTTTCAACATTAATTAACGTCTTCATCAGGTGTGACAGATGAAACTACATATTTACAGGAGGGACAAGTAAAAATGATATGGTTTTACTTGTCTCCATTTTCTTGTGTGTCTAACAACAAAGAACTGTACCTTACATCTTGTGTTTAATGAAATACCATAGTCTTTAAGCTGTCGACTGATTGAGGAATGGTTGAAGTTGCCTTGGTGAGGTCTGGCGATACTGGGTCTCTGTTCTCTGAGGAATTAGAGGTAGCCTTTTTTGGGGGTGTGACTTTGCAATTCACCCGTCAATAGATGCTCAAACTGCACATGTGTTAGCAGTGCCTCAGATGTCGGAGCTAATTTTGGTCATGTTTGTTTGATCAGCTCATGTAAGGTTTTAGTTGGACCCTACACTGAAATCATCAGATCACAGTTCACTAATGCTTTGCTCTGCACTACTCAGTGCATACAGATTTCTATGTGTCCAAGATTACATATAATTCTTCCAAACTGCTGCTCAGGAATCCATATAGTTACAGTTCAAGTTTGAGAATCATGCATTCAAGTTCAGAACTGCCAAAGAGCGCCTGTGTTAGGCATAAAAGGAGGTGGCGGTGAACCTTCAGGATGCTGATCGCTGCTGACAAAGGCAGAACCTATGAAGTGCCTTGAAAAGGAGAGGTAATGTTTGTTTTGATGCATGCATCACTTTACTCTGGAGGAAAAGTTATCAGTGCATTCATTTTCCCCTCCTGCCTCAGCCATGAATGCACTGGTGCCTATGCAAGTCTGTAGGCATTTTCCCATGCAGTCAAAAGCTGATGAAATGATCATCCTCTTGGTTGGGTTTTTGACAAAATTGACATCATGAGTAGTGGTTTGTGGAAGTCTTGTGCATGGTACTTGTGGTCTTGAGTAAGGAAGGATTTTATTTCATTCTCTGGACATGTGATTATTTCAGTGGTTCATTTTGTTGCAGGAGATTAAATTTAACATACAAATATTCAACAAATTCGACCTCTTTTTGGGGGGGGATGGGTGCAGTTTAACATTTACAATGACTTGCTTGCATCCCACAGCGTAGTAGATGTGTTCCATTTACCCAGAATTGGCAGTTCTGTGATAGATTTCATAGTCTCAATTGAAGACTTAATGCATCAAGTCCTATAGATTTTATTTTATTTTGCATGTTTTTCATTTAATGCAATGGCTGATCTAATGCAATGGCTAGTCTACATTTTTATTTCATGCAATGACTGATGGAATTGTTCATTTCATGCAATGACTGATGGAATTGTTCATTTCATGCAATGACCGATGGAATTGTTCATTCCATGCAATGACTGATCAACTTTTTCATTTCATGCAATGACTGATCGACTTTTTCTTTTCATGCAATGACCGATGGAATTGTTCATTCCATGCAATGACTGATCAACTTTTTCATTTCATGCACTGACTGATCTACATTTTCATTTCATGCAATGACCGATGGAATTGTTCATTCCATGCAATGACTGATCGACTTTTTCATTTCATGCAATGACTGATCGACTTTTTCATTTCATGCAATGACTGATCGACTTTTTCATTTCATGCAATGACTGATCGACTTTATCATTTCATGCAATGACTGATCGACTTTATCATTTCATGCAATGACTGATCGACTTTATCATTCCATGCAATGACTGATCAACTTTTTCATTTCATGCACTGACTGATCTACATTTTCATTTCATGCAATGACCGATGGAATTGTTCATTCCATGCAATGACTGATCGACTTTTTCATTCCATGCAATGACTGATCGACTTTTTCATTTCATGCAATGACTGATCGACTTTTTCATTTCATGCAATGACTGATCGACTTTATCATTTCATGCAATGACTGATCGACTTTATCATTTCATGCAATGACTGATCGACTTTATCATTTCATGCAATGACTGATCAACTTTTTCTTTTCATGCAATGACTGATCGACTTTATCATTTCATGCAATGACTGATCGACTTTATCATTTCATGCAATGACTGATCAACTTTTTCATTCCATGCAATGACTGATCGACTTTAACATTTCATGCAATGACTGATCGACTTTAACATTTCATGCAATGACTGATCGACTTTAACATTTCATGCAATGACTGATCGACTTTAACATTTCATGCAATGACCGACTGATAGACTTTCCTTTGGAAGAGGAGATCTTGCACATTCTTCTGAGGACACTTTATTTTGAGAATCTTTGATTTAGACTGAGAATGTGGACTCTTTACTTCTACTGATGTGACTTTGATGAAGCTGTTGAAGCTGTATGTTACAAGCAAATGAATTTCGGTTTTAAAAACTTTGTGTGTTTAGTTCCTGTAGCTGTGTAGTTTGAGTGGAATTTTGTTGGGCATGGAGCAGCATAGAATTGTTTAGGGAGAGGCTGTTGCCGACTGTTGTGGATTCTGTAGCATTGAGCATGTTTTGCTTTTCACCTCAGATCATCAGCAGCGGAGGGCCAGAGGTAGTATGCCTGCAGTCTTGCTTTCTACTTAGCCCATGTTCCCTTGTCTGCCCATGTCTTTTTGCATTTGGTGCATAGGGAGGGAGAGCGGTGTTGGATCATGCTGCATTGTATTATTACAGTAGTTGAAATGTTTGGTGATGGACTGACATCCTGACAGGTTTTTTATTTCTCCACACAACGTTCTATGGACGTCCAATCAGCTTCTGTGGAGGTCTCGGTGAAAATTTGTTGCATGCTTATGGTTATGAATGGAGAATGGTTGTTTGCAAGTCTTTTATTCTGGTTTTGGAATTAGCCAAGATTACCCCCTTTCTACCATGATACTCCAGGATGAGGAGTAGTAGCCTGAGCTTTAATGGGTGAACAGTCTTTCCATGTTTACATGACACTAATTCATTCGAGCATGGTTTCTTCTATGTAGACTCGGTTCTAGGGTATGTACGTCACAGAGAGAATAAGTTAATCAATATGCATTCATGTTGCAAACATGACTTTAAACTAAGAACTGTAACACTTCATTCTACATCATCCCATTGAATCCAGAAGGCTTGTCCAAAACTGAAACCATTTACAGTACACCAAAAGAGAAAATTTTGGACCTTTCAATTCAGTCCAAATGTCCTTACAGTTTCAATGAATGCCGACAAGGTAAGTTATGCCAACGGGATTCTTACAGAGCTGGTAAGAAGTTGTCTGAAGTATTTTTACTTTTGCCTCATTTGGTTTCATTTTTTTTAATCAAGGGGTTTGAATGCTGCTGAAAATCATTTGACAGCTTTCAGAGATGAGAAGGACCTGAAGGGACTCACCAGAATTATTGTGCTGTGCGAGTAGGTTTTTGAAGCAGTCTGTAACATCTGTTCCCTGGTTTTGTCTTCCAGGAGGCTGGCGCTCCTGTCCTCACGGACGATGTGAGTCTACAGGTCTTCATGGACCATTTGAAGAAGCTGGCAGTGTCTTCCTCCTCTTGATATCCACCGGTGTACTCCATCACCCTGCAGTGACCTGCTCTAGCAAGGTCAACGTAGTGGCAGTAGGCTCTACCTAGGAGGTCCTGGAGACCCACAGAAGGATGTTTGCTCTTGCATGACTTTCTCTCTCTATAAAGGTCTTAGCTGCAGAAAGCTTGCAAGTGTTCGATGGAGCCTGTGAATGCAATGACCACCCATACCTATGTGCTTTGGGAGATTTCTAGTCTTGATTTTGGTTGGTCTCTAAATTTTTATGCTATTTTTTCCTTTCTGTAAACCAGTGTAATGTTAATGTGGAGCTCTTCTCAAACATACTTGGTTTTTGATGAATTTCATCAAGTTTTTGTTGAAAATCCTGATATTATTCTCTATGAGAGTGGAGACAGCTCATTAGCACGTAATGAGTTCTGTTTGGAATAAAAATATCTGCTGCAGGGTCAGGGTACCATTATATATTTGTTCAGCAGTATATTGACAAATTGCAGAGCAATGACATTTGACATGCTAGTTTACCACCCTTGGAGTCCAAATAGCCAGTGCATAGTACCCTACTAATGCTTATGGACTGCTGACAACTGCATGGTAAATGGCCATTTGATCATATTTGAGGTGAAGTGAAAGTTTGACTTGTTTTAATGTGATTATTAAGGAGAAAGAATTGTAGGCCTGGTGAGGCTGAGGTGAATCTGTTTCCGTCGGAGGTCCAAATATTTTACTGCGGCAATTCCAGAACTACATCAGCTCCCAGACAATGACATCAGAAGCTTTATGGCTGGTCATCTTGACTGCCCCAGTGGTCAGCCAACATGAAAACTTGCAGGCCGGCAAGTTCTTGGACTAATATTTTGTATAAGAAATTACAGTAGTCCGGTTATGTGACAAGTGGCAGTCTGAAGATAACTATGTCCTCTGCTTGAATTTGCTCTGGTGTATATTGCCAAATTGTAGATAAAATGAGTTGAACAGAGCAGCATAGAACAATTCAAGAGAGGTACTTTGTTTCTGTCAACATCACAGAAATGGAACAGACTTGTGAATAGTGTTATAGTGGTATTCCCTCCCTCGTTGTTGAGTACATCTGCTAAAGGTTGCATGTCCTTCCATGCAGACTGGATAGGCCACTGGAGTTATGTGCTCCTGGTGGGGTATATCCCTTGGACAGTGGTCTTTTCCATCACTAGATGGCGACAAAATGGTGGAAACTGTGAAACTGGTGGTTGTAGTGTTGGATGAAAGTAATCAATTCAATCTGTGACAGTAAATTGGTCTGTGGGTCAGATCTGACCTGAGACTTTAACTGTGCTTTTCTTCAGGACAGATATACATTGAGGACAGAAAAATGATAGGATGAAATGCCTATGCATCAGATGTTTCTAGGGATTTTTTTCTCTCACTCATTTTATTATTGTTCTGTTCTTGCATTATGTTATAATGTGTTGATATGAAAATATCCAAAAACCACTTAGAGAATGGGTGTCAGGTAAAGATGTGAAAGTTGGTCTGGAATATAATGCATGGTTGCTGGTGTATTGATGTCCTTGTGTTTTGCTTATAAAGTGGCAATAAAATGTATTGAAAACCCGTAATGAATTTTATATTTTGATTATTATTATGAGTTTGTTATATAAGGAAAATGTATTTTTGTTGTAAGCAGCAAAAGTGAGAAACGGTATAACAGTATGGAGATGAAACTGCTGACAGTAATTAAATTTTTTTTAAAGCTGTTTTGTATTTGACAGTATTCAGAGCTATTTTCTTGCAGTCTCTTCTATTTTCATGCAGTGTCTGTGCTAGCTGCAAAGCAGCAAAAAGAAAGGAGGGAAGAAAGAAAAAACAAGAAGGGCAAAGCCCATACGACTCACATGCTTGACCTTGACCTTCAGGTGACCTTCAAGGTCAAGGTCAATCAACTACACCTAGCAATGACATCATACACTAAACTAAGGAATGCTTTACACATTTTTCCTACCAAAATACATGTGGCCTTGACCCAAGGTCAAGGTCATTCAAGGTCATGCAACACAAAGCTGTTAATTCAAGACATAGGAAGCACAATGGTGCTTAATGGCACTTTCTACCATGAGATATGGTCACTTTTAGTGGTTCACTACCCCATTTTGGTCACATTTCATAAGGGACAAAGTGACCTTGACCTTGATATGTGACCAAATAATGTATGGCCACCACACAGAAAAAGTGAATGAGGAGAACTGCAGGACAAATAATCTGCACCTGCTGGTCGGTGATCTCCCACTGACCCACTTCCAGGACCCAGTCCCTGTGGGTTCGGGGTAAGAATTGACCGACCATGTCTCCCTACGTGATTCGTAAGAGGTGAATAACTAGGGACACTGACTTGATTTGCGTTTACTCTAAACTGTTCTAGTGATTTTTGTGCTTAATGGCCTTACATAGCCTACAAAGGCTGAAAGGCTGTAAAACACCATCCATCCATCCAGGACCAGACCTAATTTACACAGCTGCCTGGCCAGTTACAAGAAAAGCAAACCAACTTCAGTACATGACGGGCTAGCACCACCTGCATTACATTTTAAAATTTAAATAATGAAAATTAGCAGTATAGGGAAATATGACTCATTCATGTAGTAAGCTTAAACATGAAAAAAAAACATGGCACAGGTGGCATGACATTGGTTGAAGAGAAGAATTTGACTCCTTCAGTTACATTGTGTAGTTGGCTTTGGAGGAATATAGGGTTCTTTGACTTCCACCTGTCAGATTAAAATTGTTTAATTTGCTCTCAGACATGGACCTGTCTTGAAAAATACTGAAACCACCATATGTAAAGCTAAATCTCATTTGCTTCCCAGAATACAGTAACTTTCTAGATAATTGATGTTTGATAAAAAGTGAGAAGAATAACCCTATACTTGATCAGGCTTGGAATGGCTCACACATGACTAAAGTTGGGCAGTATTGTCTACATTGTATACTATGCTCCTACTGATTCCCCCTCCCCCATGTCACACAGAGGGCCGATATAGTTATGGGGATGGGATGCTTTCAAGATGCTCTCATCCACACATAGCACCTTCTGCTCCTTGCCCCCATTTTAGAGAAGTCATCTTGGTGTCTCTGGTTTTAGTTATGGTTAGCCATGACTTTTTGTCGTCGCTGGTGCGTACCAGAATGCTGGGGATATAGACCACAAGACTGCCATGAATGCATGTGTGTAAGTAGTATGTGTGCTTGTACCAGTATTGGCAAACGATTAAAAATATGTTAATTTCCACACCAGTTAGCCCCATGGTGGACTTTAGTTCATCCAACTTCCCTCGAACTCCTCAAAGCAATGGAGTCTCAGTTCAGCATAAAGTCTGCAAAGGTTGGGATTTGGAGTCAAATATCCTCTTCCACCATTTGTGTTATCTTGAGCTGTGGCCAGTCTCCCATACAGACCCCCGACCTGCCTGCCCCCTAACCTGCTCTTCCTCCGTGTACCTTCAGCTGCTCTGATGCTGGATAAGCAAACCTGGAGTTGGATTTTTGTTGCTCTGCATTGAAACACTGCAGATGCCTGTGCTTTACTTGCCACAGTTTGCATTTCACAGCATTGTAGTTCATGACTTATTGTCATGTTTTGTTCAGGCATTATTTCCACTGCTAAACCATTTTGTAAATGTATGTTTCAACCATTCTGAGGTTCAGCATAAGTTTGTAATCAGTACCCAATAGGAGATTCCATGAGGATGGATATCATAATTTGGGAGAACTGCCATAAGCACAACTGTCCATGCACTTCATTCCTAAACTTCTTAAAAACAATTCAAACGAATACACACAAACACACATGCACAAGCACACACACCTCTACCTCAATTTGCTGACTGCACTTTTTGAACAGCTTATTACTTAGACTCTATCCATTGAGTGCCAATGAAGCAGTTTTATTTCTTCAGTCGGGTATTTATCTGCTAAAATTGCAACAAATTTCCAAGAGCATCTCGGTCTTGAGGTAATCTGTTAAGCAAGTCCTCCATTTCTTGCCGTAGGAAATGGAGGAATAAACTTTTCAAAACAAAGCAAACATTCTGCAGTTTATTTCAAAATCTGGTAAAACTAGTTCATGAAATTACTTCCATAGCACTCAGTATTTCAACGACGCTGAAAATTCCCCATTCACTTTCTACAGCATCTTCAATTGACCCCACAAATTCAGTGATTGGAGGGTATTTTTTTTACTAGGAAATGCTCTTGCCCCTGATGTTGTAAGTCAAAAAGTTGAAGGTCAAGTTTGACCCCTCCAAGACAAGTTGACAGCACTTTGGGCCAATGACTGCCTTCATCAAGCTTACATAGAGAATCCAGTGGCATTCTAAGATGCTAGAGAAACAGTGTGCATTATCAGCCATTTGTGTAGTCAAAGGATAGTAACACATTGGCTCAGTGATAAGCAATCTCCAGACAAGGAGAAACAAGAAGGGCAAAGCCCATACGACTCACATGCTTGACCTTTATATGACCTTGAGCTTCAGGTGACCTTCAAGGTCAAGGTCAAACAAGTAAACCTAGCAATGACATCATACACTAAGAAATGCTTTACACATTTTCCCTACCAAAATACATGTGACCTTGACCCAAGGTCAAGGTCATCCAAGGTCATGCAACACAAAGCTGTTAATTCAAGACATAGGAAGCACAATGGTGATTATTGGCACTTTCTACCATGAGATATAGTCACTTTTAGTGGTTCACTACCCCATTTTGGTCACATTTCATAAGGGTCAAAGTGACCTTGACCTTGATGATATGTGACCAAATGTGTCTCATAATGAAAGTATAACATGTGCCCCACATAATTATTAAGTTTGAAACAGTTATCTTCCATAGTTCAGGGTCAAGGTCACTTCAAAATATGTATACAATCCAACTTTGAAGAGCTCCTGTGACCTTGAAGCAAGGTCAACCAAACTGGTACCTAAAGATAGGGATTACTTTGCCCTATATACCACTTGTAGCTAAGGTCGCCATTCTCAATAATGTGGGAGAAAATTGGGAAAATGTGAAAAATGACTGTTTTTGAAACCACATTTATGGCTCCTGTGACCTTGACCTTGAAGCAAGGTCAAGTCACTATGTATGTTTTTTGAGGCCCTGTCATCATACACCATCATGCCAAATTGAGTGTTGATATACTTCAGTGTCCGAGTAAAATCCAACGTTTAAGTTTTTTACGCCCGGACGGACGACACGGCTGAGTACATACTCACTTTTGCTTCGCATGTGAGTAAAAAATTCCTTTGTGGTTAAAAAAAAGAAGAAATATCTTGCTGAGAGTGTCTTATTTATCTTCTTAACTGAATGGAGAGACGATATATGCGAGGCAATTCCTAGATGCACATTTACTCCATTAAGAATCAGGAGCATTTCAGCCTCGCTATTTTCCCAGTAAGTACAAAATCAGGGTGAAAAATGGTCAACATGCATCTCAAAATTTAGATCATACTTTGATCTGTGAAAATAAAATTTCACATGACAATGAATTCAGTCCTAATCAGTTGTCCCTTTATAACCACACATTTCAATTAATTGATTACACTCTAATGCAGACATGTTTCATACTTTCACCAAGGCAGCACCAAACTTACTTTATGGCATTTTTAATCCTTTCACGTTCAGACGGTGAAACCGAGATAGGCTGCTTGCATTCTGAGATGCCTGCCACAATGCAGCTGTCCAGGGACAAAGGTGTCCCTTCCCACTCTTGGGAAATGAGCACCCAAAGAAGGTAATCCTAAAATGGTAGTGCCATCTCAATGGGCAATTCCAGAATGGAACTACTCTGACCATTCCCACGCTAGGACCTTAGCTCCAGGGGAAACGTGTGAAACTGATGCACCTCCTCACTGACTTTTACCGAGTTGAATAGATGGTGGGAGTATCGACTTTCACCAACTGAAGAGGAAAGGGTTAAACATCTTTCATCACTCATTTTCCAATCTCATTCACTGACTCATGATATTTCACAAGTAGATCCAAAGGACACAAGTTACACATCTTTCAGCTTAATCCAGATGCCTGTAGAGATTCCTTTCTCTGAAAGTCATGGACTCCCTTCACTATCCCTCTTAAAATACAGGTCACACTACCAAAAAAAGAAGACACAAGAGGTTTCCATTCACACTGTACATGTATTCCTCTTCTCCCTTTCAAGATCTCAGCCAGACATAAAATGTGTGATCAGAACCTTGTGACATGAGACACCCAGACTGATATAACTTGGCAGCATGTCAAATTTCTTTCCCAGTAATGGATAAGAAGTCTCTAGTTTTCACACAAAGCAGTAATGGGATGGACCATTTGACTTCAGAGGAATCGTGGCGCTTCATTTGGTGTGATAAAGAGCCACCGCTGAACAGCAGAAGCAACACATGAGTGAGGAGGAGCCCAAGGAAACAAAAATGAAAAGCATGAATTTTAAGTAAAACAGTTCATCAGTGAGGCCATAGCATGAAATTATTTCTTCCTACAGTGACATTAATGAGGATAGCTGGCCTCCGAGGGCAACATTTTGTTATGGTTTATTTAGATTTATCTGCATCATACTATTGATCTTGCAATGACAATGCATAGCTTTCGTTTAGAGGCTATTCCAAGAGTGACATAAGGCCAAAGAAATAAAAGTTGTTCGTTTCCAGCCACCTGACTGACCCTAAATTTTGCTGCCAATCCTATACTTTTTTTTTGCTGCTGGAAAGAACATGCACACAAACAAAAGGTGCATACCTAGAACTGGTAAATTCTTCACTAGAATCAATAATAACTTCAATTTGTGTGCATACATTCTTCTAGCATACCCAACATTGGGGTTTCCTTTCCTTAAGCAACAACAAAAAACTGTCTCCCACCTAATGTTTTTGCTGCCATGTTACCTGAAACAAACAACTTTTTGTTCTGTGTGTGGCCTAACTGCAACACTGCTTAGTTCATAAACCCCCAGAGAGCTGACATGTAGTGCAATCTATGGTTATTTGTTGTGATTTATATGCAGCACAGGCAAGGAAATACTAGCAGTATACAACTAAAATAGAATACTCCCATATGCCCATGCAGTTACAGAAAGGCGAGATGGCCAGTATGTTTGTTTCTGACACTTGGTGGGAGCATAACATTTTCTGGTTAGTGGCATCCAATATACCAGTAATATAAATTCCATAGGATCCTCATTTCAAACTCTTCATTCAAAATTGGGCTGAACATGACAGGGTGTCAAAAGCCTATCATGTCACCTTGTTTGTCTCAGTAACAAAGTTCCATATCAATTGATAATATCACCTCTTTCTTATCATTAGCATCGAGATAAATTTATTCCTAGCAGAGAATCTTTAACAACCTACATTATCCTTTGAAGTTTTTCTTGATGTTAGTAATATCTTGAGATATACAGCTGAATTTTTCTGAATACTTTAAATACCTTTGTAAATTTACTGCTGACCCAAACACAAATAGATATCAACGAAGCAAAATGATCATGAGAGAACATGAGAAAACCAAGCTGCAAGTCGCCCACCATTGGCAAAAATGCAGTTTCTGCAACAACCTTTGAATTTGGCATACAGGCAAAGACACCCAATTCGAACACGCGGTTACCACACAAAGAAAACCAGGTCCCGATTATTCTCTTCTATAAATTAACAGCATGTGGAACTCAAAAACACGGATAGCAGACAATAGAAAGGTAGTCCCTTCAATTTTGTCTCATTCGTCTTTGCCTGTATTTCATCACAAGTCACAACAATCTGCTGCACTGTATACATAATTTTTCCCATTTCATTTGCATCATGGCATTGATCTTCTAAATGGCTCAAAGACTGCAAACATGCACAGATCACAGAAGTGACTTAAATAAGTCTGAAGAATATCATATCTAGGTCTTGCCTTAAGGGTTAAAAAAAAAATCTAGGCACCCACGGTAAACTTTGCATGTGCATGCAATTAACCATATATAAAAATAAACGAAAAAAATCTTAGACACATCATTGGCCAACAATGTCAAAACCCATGGGAGAATGCATCATTCCTTTACATGAACCCCACAGCTTTTTTTTTCATCCATCACAAAAATTTTGCAAGGCAAAGTTCCCCATAAATTATACACAAACAGTTGAAAATGGAATGGCTGGCTAGCTGGTACAATGTATGAAATATCTTAATATTACAATCCTTCATTAAGTGACATGCCTGATCTTGCAGTCGAGTATCATTGAGACTTGGGCCAAGAAATTTCCAAGTATACTGTGTAGCACCAAAAGAAATTCTTTTTACCACATAGCCATCTTGAAAAGGTTTGCTATTTCCGTTGTTTCCCACCCAAACTTTCCACCTTAGGCCAGCACAGAAAGTCAGATGTAGGGATTGGTGATGAAGCAGTGAAACAAGGTCTCTGGTGTCCCGAGGCTGGATGAGGATGAAGACTCCAAAACAGCTCAGGCAGCCTCTGAAGTTGCTTGGACTATCCCTGGCTGAGCCACTGAAAACCCAGCAGCCAGAGGTTCCAATGGAGGAAAGTTACATGGAAGGACTCCGGTTGTATCGTGAACTCCCTCATGGCAAGTGGTACACACAATGCAATGAAACCTCTTGCTGAGCACGAGAGTCCAGATGAACTGCAGGCTGTGACACTCACATCAGCAGCCCTCCCTGCATCAGTTCAAGTGTCTCTACAATGCTCATTACTGCACGCATGTCAATGAAGGGTTGCAGTGGCTTTTCCCATCTGCATGATGAGGAGAATAGTACAGCGGATCCCCAGCTGCATGCAGAGCACCACCACTGGCAGTGAGTTGCTTCTTCACCTGGCAAAAGTTCCTCAACTGTGATGGGCTCATGCCTGCCATACATTCTCCTTTCACCAACAACCTCCCTTATGGTGACACTTTCAAACCCAGTTGGATCTGCCAACACATTAGGCTTTCATTCTCTAACCAGACACACTTCTCAATCTGTGCTTGGATACTGGGAAAATACAGACACACTGCTCAGTTTGTGCTTGCTTACTGGGAAAATACATGTTTCAAAGACATATACTGACCCAAGTTCAGTTAGGAATTAGTAATAACTAAATACATGCATGTAAATAAATGCTTGTGAATCATGGACACATCTTTCCAAGGGATGGAAAGGGATACTCTTTAGTGCTTGCATGCTACAGAAGCAAACTGAAGAGAAATACTCCTTTCAATTTCATAGAGGTACATTTATTCGAGAAATGCAATGTTCTGGAGTCAGTTGGAAAGACTCTTTCGGCCATGAAGCAAGGTGCTGAGAACTTCCATGGCAGTAAGTAACTGTGAAACATTCCCAGAACATACCAAGCCTAAGCAAATTCATAAGCTACTAAGTCCCCATTTTACTTGTAATGTCAGTCACAGTTATCAATAGTTACAGTAGTCAGGACTTCTAAATTCATACAGACCAATTCATCCAGGACAATGATCACAAAGGTGAGACTACACGTTGATATGAGACATCTTCTCATCAAAGTGAACAGATGTGAATGACGGAACTCAAATATACTAAAAAATGTCACATAATACAAATAAGTTCTAAACAATACAAATGAAACATTTTCACAGAAGCACACACACATCCACACATCCAAAATTAAAAGGAGGGGTAATGATTAAAACAGACTAAGTAGTTTTTTGGGGGAAGGGGGGGGGGGGGGGGGGGGGGGGACCAGACACCAACTGTGGATAAAACAGCACAGGGTGTTTACAGTTACTTGTGAATTTTCAAAATCACGCGCCCACTACAAGACAAATACCACTGTGATACGACTTGGCAGGAGGATAAGACAGATAAGAAGACACTCCAAGTCTTCAGACAAAACGCATTACGATGCATGACTGCAATACTGGGGAATGGACATGAACTGATGAGACCACAGGAGACTTCCAATGGCCGGGAGGAGAGATGGGACGAGATGCTGACGGGAACGTCGATGCTAAAACCTCCTTTCAATGACTTAAAACTGTCTTGCATCAGCCATGAACAACCCACAGCACAGCTTGGGGAGAAAGAAAAAAAACCCATGGATCACCATTCCAAACCGAGTCCATGAATCCAAATCAGTCCCTCACTAAACAGATCAATAAAGGAGCACTGAAGGTTTCCATGTTGGTCAACTACTCATCAGCACTCTGGTCCAGCGTCTTGGGCCTAGTCCGTGTCCATCTGCAAGGAAGAACACGGCTGATTTAGATCTCTACTCACACCTTTGCCAACTGACAGGCTCCACTGGCAGTTTTCAAGTGCCTATGCCATGTGTGTGTGAAGATGTGATTGGAATTACTGAAGTCTTCAAGAATACAGCTTGTTCCATCGTTTGGGATTAAATGACAGAACGCTAGAAACTTGTATTAAAAATGCACAGCACAGCAGAATTAGTACCATTTTAAAATTGAGGTCTCCATGGTAAAAGAACTTAAAGTAGCCTACCTTGGCATTGTAGGCGTCCAGCTGAGCATCCAGCTCTTCAGCTGTGGGAGTCTTCTTGTTCTCACGCCCGCCTCCCCGGCCACGCCCGCCAGCTCCACGACCCCTTCCGCGACCCCTTCCTCGGCCGCCCATTCCACCACCTCCTCCTCCTCCTCCCATGCGCTGCTGGCCTCCAAAGCTGCTGCAAAAGTCAGGAAGCAAAGGTGAAGGTTGCAACTCCTTATACTTCTCTGGTTGGTTAAAATACCCTCTTGTCCAAAATCATGCAATACATTACACTCTGTTATCAGCAGCATTTCATTTCAACCAAGGAAACTTGCAGATATTCCAGTATCATGCATCAGTAGTCCAGTAACATGGGCCTCTGTCTCTCTCTCTCTCTCTCTCACACACACACACACACATAGAGCCATTGTAACATATCTGAATGCAGGAAAGAAAGAAAGCTGCATGAATGAAAGAAAAGGCTTACCCTCGTCTGTTCTGGCCACCGGAGTAACGTATCGTGTTCTCTGTGGGGGTACCTGGGGCGCCCACCAACTGGATGTTCATGGCACGGCCTGTTCAGCAACAAACACATTTCTAAGATACCAATGGTAAAGGCGGAAGAAGTGATAAGACTTGACATCAGCTGCACAGCATTGAGGTACAGTTGACATGCCAAGAAAAACACACAGTTGGGCATGAAGTCTCAAGGTGCACTTGAACAACAAAAGTATTCACAGGAGAGTGACAAAAAAAGCTAATTTGTGGGGATGGGGTGGAAGGAGGGAGGAGAAGATGAGAGCAGTTCAGTCTGTAAGGCTGGCCATCTAAATACCCGACTAGAGAATAATCAATACTATTTCTGGCAACTTTTCCCACAGAAAGGCTCTTATAACCACGTTCTGGGACAGAAGTTACCCAACCCACCCACTAGTCACTACCAAAAGTGATGCTTCTCTCTTGGCCATGCTTTATTATCTCTGCCAGATCATGATGAAATTTAAAGCAAGGTAAGGGTTTCACCCTAGGAACAATCCATTACATTTGGAAGGTTGAATGGATGGATGGATGGTGTTTTACGGCCTATCAGCCTTTTTAGGCTATGTAAGGCCATTAAGCACGAAAATCACAAATACAGTTTAGAATAAACGTTAATCAAGTCACTGTGTCCCTAGGTAATTCGCCTCTTACGAATTGCGCAGGGAGACGCGGTGGGTCAATTCTTACCCCGAACCCACAGGGGGACATTTGGAAGGTTATCTGTTATTTAGATTTGGAACTGGATTCATAAAGAGAATTTTCATTGCACATCACAAAATTGATGATGTCATTCTTTTGATTCTGTTGGCTGATGCGTTCCACACTCAGAGACCCCTATTGAGTGTTAAAATAAACTTGAGATCTTAGCTTTAGGCCTGGCTAGCAGAACAATTTGTCTGAATTATACTGGTCATGGAAGAGAAATTGTGGTTTCCTTGGTGGAGGTTTGTGCTCTTAAGAGTGCTCTTTAGTTTTAACGCATGGTTCTCGGAGGAAGTAACCCCTGAGTTATTTCCCTATTGTAGTAGTAGACCAAAATCTGTCTCATGAGACAATAGCTTCATATCAAAGATAGCTTGGTGAGCTCCAACGGCTGTGGTTGAAAAGCCCCGCACTCAACTGAAACCATCTCATGCCTACCGGGCATAGGATGCTGAGAGCCCTGCATGAGCAGAAGCGGCTGCCCAAGTCATCTTTGCATTCTCCTTAATTAACTGACATTTCTTTTTCTGTTTTTTATATATAATTATTTTTTGTTTCTTCTTTTTTTTCCCCATTTCTGATTCAATTATGTATGTTATAGTTGGTTTTGTTGTTCTACATGCCCCCAATGGTAATGAATAAATTGTGCCTTGCCTTTATGGGCCTGGCACCCAAACTTGAACTTGAAACCTGGATGGATGGATGGTGTTTTACGGCCTATCAGCTTTTGTAGGCTATATAAGGCCATTAACCCTTTCACTTCCGAGCGCGGATATAGCTGCGGTCCGAGGGTCGTTCCCTTTGCTGTGAAGCTATTATCAGCAACCAAGTACGAGGTCACATGACTTACTATCACGCGATCAGTGACACATCAGTGCAAATGGCGAGCGGCTTTGTTTACATCTCGGCAAAGTTTTCGATTGGTATTTCTGGTGTTTTTTGTCATGCAATGTGACTTTCTGTGCACGACTCTTTCGCGGCACAAGAAAAATTTAGAGTTACTGCCCTTGAATGCAAATGAGCTTGTCCAGAAAAAGTTCATTTTGTATTCATTATCTGCCCTGTTCATTTTACTTTAATACAAGAAGGGCAAAGCCCATACGACTCACATGCTTGACCTTGACCTTTATATGAACTTGACCTTAGGTGACCTTCAAGGTCAAACAACTAAACCTACCAATGACATCATACACAAACAAATGCTTTACACATTTTCCCCACCAAAATACATGTGATCAAGGTCATCCAAGGTCATGCAACACAAAGCTGTTAATTCAAGACATAGGAAGCACAATGGTGCTTATTGGCACTTTCTACCATGAGATATAGTCACTTTTAGTGGTTCACTACCCCATTTTGGTCACATTTCATAAGGGTCAAAGTGACCTTGACCTTGATGATATGTGACCAAATGTGTCTCATGATGAAAGTATAACATGTGCCCCACATAATTATTAAGTTTGAAACAGTTATCTTCCATAGTTCAGGGTCAAGGTCACTTCAAAATATGTATACAATCCAACTTTGAAGAGCTCCTTGACCTTGAAGCAAGGTCAACCAAACTGGTATCAAACAGACATGGGACAAGAGAATTGTGAAAAATACTGAAAGTGAAGGCGCGAAGCGCCGAACTGACGGCGCAAAGCGCCAAGGAAGCTAGGGGGGTCCGGGGGCATGCCCCCCCGGAATTTTTTTTAAATAGGGGAAGCCAAATGGTGCAATCTGATGCAATCTGAGCAGGAAAATTAACTTTCTAGGCTGTTCACTGAAACAGCTACAGTACAAAAAAATTTAAAAAATTTAAGTACTCACCCAAAATCACATGTCTGTTTTAGATTGATCTCTGCCATCAATAGTTGTGTGTTGGGTGTGCAAATACCAAAAAATTGTACATAGAAAAGTCTGTTCATTTTGTGACTGTTTATTCTTCATTTCATTGATACTCTGGGAAGTTTGCTGAAGAAATCCCTCAGGTCACCACTGGAAACCTGCCTTTTCTTTGCTGGGGCCGGCACCACATTAGCTTCACTCACGGGCACAGATGACGATCTTTTGTTGATGGGGGTCTGCACCACCTTCATGGCAGAAGAAGAGGCCATCTTGGGAATACAAAACCCCGGAGACACACCATTAGCAGTGACTGGAGGTACAGTTTCCCGTCTCGAAGCACTGACCACAGCTGATGTGGAGGGTGTGTGAGTCTGCAGCTTATTTTTATAAGAGGCTACCTTGCGGCTCCATGATTTCCGAGCAAAAGCAATGTGGGATGGTCTACGACTTCGGCCATCAACTGGAACCGTAGCATGATGAGGTACAACACGGGTTCATCTCCAGGGAGTTCCAGTGGCTGCCGAATCTTTGGGTCCACAGACGGCGTTGTTCGATGCAAATCCAATTTCAGTGCGTGTTTGTTGGTGGTGAGATGCTTTACCAACGCAGACTTTCCATTTGTCCCGTAATTGATGATTCCTTTCTCGCACCACTTGCAAATGGCTTCTCCAGGCACGTCGATTTTTGCGATGGAATCGCTGATTAACTGGGATCTCTCCTTGCCCTTGTATTTCACTACAACTCTCTCCGACAGCCATTACGCTTTCCATTTGTTTTTCACACTGTCAACCTTGTCGATGTTAGCGGACTCACCACTTTCATTATCCGTCAACACTCGATAGCAGTAAATCGCCATTTTGACTGCTTCGACTTCACAACTGCACAAGCGCTCGGAGAATCCGAAAACGAGTATTTTCAGTTTCGGCAAAGATCGGCAATGATCGTGACCAATCAAAACGAGCGCAAAGTTTGGATAAATGACGTCGCAGTACTTCGTGAAACATGACGGAATGACCCGACAACCGAACTTGCGAAGGCGCCAAAGTTCACCATACCCCCCCCCCCCCCCCCCCAATTTTCTCTTCGGATTTGCGTCGATCTCAGAAATGTCCCATTGACTTTTAAAAAATACGGAAATCAGTATAAATACGGATCAGTCCCATGTCTGATCAAAAGATAGGGCTTGCTTTGACCTATATACCACTTGTAGCTAAGGTCGCCATTCTCAATAACGTGGGAGAAAATTGGGAAAATGTGAAAAATGACTGTTTTTGAAACCACATTTATGGCTCCTGTGACCTTGACCTTGAAGCAAGGTCAAGTCACTGTGTATGTTTTTTGAGGCCTTGTCATCATACACCATCATGCCACATTTGGTGTTGATAGACTTAATAGTCTCCGAGAAAAATCTAACGTTTAAGTTTTTTACGCCCGGACGGACGGACGGACGACACGGCTGAGTACATTGACTCACTTTTGCTTCGCAAGTGAGTCAAAAATGTATAGTTTTATACACTTCAGTGTTCTGGTTGTTTTTTAATCTTTTTTCTCCTGAACTCACCAATATTTTCACAAAAGTTGGAAATAGTTTTGGAAGTGTAAGGGTTAATTAAGCATGAAAATCACTAGAACAGTTTAGAGTAAACACAAATCAAGTCATGGTGTCCCTAGTTATTCGCCTCTTACGAATCGCGTAGGGAGACGCGGTGGGTCAATTCTTACCCCGAACCCACAGGGGAAACCTCCTCTCCAGTTGAGCTGTGTACACACTCTTTGAAAGCACAATGACTGCTGACACCACATGCCTCTGGAAACCCTAATTGTCATATGGTAACTCCCAGCCAGATACCTTCATGTTACCCAGGCATGAACTATTTGACCCTGGATGCTATGTACTATATGCCCTGTAGTATGGTTCTGGAAGGACACCTGGGCTGGGATCCATTCTGTGGAAATGTCCAAGCCATTGACATAATGCTGGCTCAGCACAACATAAGGTCTACTCCTTGTTCTCTGTACAATAGCATGCTCACCTACATCCACAAGCAGCAGGGGAGCAAAAAACAACACCTAATGTCAGTCCAGAGAAACATGCTGCTCACCATCAAGGGGCACATTGTTGTACTGTTTCATGGCTTTCACTGCGTCGTTCCTCCTCTCATAGATGACTTCAGCTGTGCCCAGTGACCGACCAGACCGGTCATAGTGGACTGCTGCCTTTTTCAGAGTTCCAAACTCAACAAAGAGCTCCTGGTGAAAAAGAGCACAGATGGATTACAAACTGCATCAGGCCAAGCATATTCTAAAATGACAAAGGCCAAATTAGACAGGTTTAACCCTTTTCTGACTACTGTCGCCAAATAAAGAATAGCACCCACCTCCTGGGGTTGCCAAAACAAAACAGCCAAAATATGGGTGGTGTTAGCAAAATAATAACTGCTTCCTTATCACTGGCTCAATCATCATGAAACTTTGGGATCTGACACAGAACTTATGTAGGCTCATCATCATCATGTGTTTTTTTCCCCATAGTTTCCATGGAAACTACAAGGCAGCCATATTGCAAAGGGGAATAATTACTGAAAATTTGTATTTAATCCTGTTCACAGCTGATTTGTATAACATTTACAGCCCTAAATAACTGTTTTTCACTCTAAAACATAAGTTTGACATATCTACAATACAAACAATGCAGTCAGTAGGAAATAATTTATTCAAAATAATTTAGACAGCTCCATAAATGCAGGAGTGCAAAGGCATCGAATTTGCAACATTACAGCACCAAGTAGGTAATCCACATAATTAACTATAGCCTCTACATTTCTGGCTCAATCTTTTTGAAACTTTAGAATATAACAGGAAAATGGTTTATGCTTCTCATGCAAGTGTTTTTATCTTGGTTGCCATGGAAACCATGGGGCAGCCATATTGCAAAGGGGAATAATTACAGAAAAATGTGATAAAAATGCAAATCAAAGCTGATTTATACTAAAATCACAACAGCAATTTACTACTTTTCACTCAGAAACAAAAGTATGACATATTGGCAGCACATAAAACACATTCAGCATGGAAAATATTTGTTCATCATAATGTGGACAGCTGCACAAATGCGGTGGTGCAAAGGCATCGAATTTGCAACATTACAGCACCAAGTAGGTAGTCCACATAATTAACTATAGCCTCTATATTTCAGGCTCAATCTTCTTGAAACTTTAGAATATAACAGGAAAATGGTTCATGCTTCTCATGCAAGTGTTTTTATCTTGGTTGCCATGGAAACCATGGGGCAGCCATATTGCAAAGGGGAATAATTACAGAAAAAAGGTTAAAAATGCAAATCAAAGTTGATTTATACTAAAATCACTGCTGCAAATAACTAGTTTTCACACCAACATACAATATAGGAAGTTTGCAGCACAAAATTACACAAAGGATTCTTGAAATGAAATGACATCACTAATGCAGCCCTTCCAACACCAGAAGTATTATTCGGTCTGCAGTAGAGCGAGTCTCCCTGGTCTAGTGGTTGTGCACCATTTCTAATGGTTTATATGAGATTCTTTTCATGCATAATGGATTATGTAGCACATAAAGATTATACATGCAAATGCAACATTCTTGCACTGATATTGTACTGTTGTAATGTCATTCATCTTGGAATTGCAGGGTAGCAAATGTAGCATGCACACACCCATCCCCCCCAGTGATATCATGATTGCTCAGTCAACAGCACATGAGAGAGAATCAGTCTTCATCACTGGATTCTTCTTCTTGGGCACCTGTTACCCTTGGATTCAGGCGTCGCATCTCCCTCTCAAAGTCCTTGACAGTGTGGTACACCAAATGACAGGGTGTCACACACAAAGCCACCTTGCACTTCCTGCACTGGAATCGCGTTTCTTTTTTGTGTGTATACTGCTTACTCCTCTATGGAGTACACTGAGCAGCACACATATTTCTTTGCTGGCTTGGCCTTCTTTTCTGTGGGAGGAATCTCTTCAAGGAAGTGATGACACCTTTGATCTTCCAGCCTTTCAGATTCCATAGACTTTGCAATCTTCTGCTTCTTTCTTGGTGGCTCCTCCCTGATGGTCCAGCAGAAGGTTCTGGTTCTGGGTGCTGCCTGTGTTGAAGAGTAGGCAGGTCTTCACTGGCTGGCAGGCCTGCAGAGGTAGATGGACCAGGCACTGTCAGCAAGGTGGAAAAAGGCCAGGATTGCCAGGAAACGGTCACGGGGCATGATCTGGGAAATTAAAAAGAGGAAACAATATTCAGTTTTCAAGCTAAAAAAGAATGAATAAATCAGTTGCTAGTGAAGGGAATTAAATTTACAATACTAACAGCAAAAAATCATATGCAGCATACATTGAAATGCATGATAAACTAGAATTAATGTAACAATCTTCCTTGGGAAAGTATTTAGCCTCGTTCAATGAAACAGGAGCAAATGTACTTGAGACAATCATGCATCAGAATATGGTGTGTGTGTGTGTGTGTATGTGTTTGTGTGTGTGTGTGTGTGTGTGTGTGTGTGAGTGTGTGTGTGTCTGAAAGAGAGAGAGAGAGAGGGAGAGAGAGAGATAGAGAGAGAGAGATCAAAGTCAGTCAATAAGGAAGTAAAAATGCTATATTTACCTTGCCAAAGAAAGGTGTCTCCAGCACTGGGTGGGTTGACCAAAAGTGTTGAAGCTCTGGCTTAT
The DNA here is from genome assembly GCA_034096865.1 of Theodoxus fluviatilis. Taxonomy (NCBI): domain Eukaryota; kingdom Metazoa; phylum Mollusca; class Gastropoda; order Cycloneritida; family Neritidae; genus Theodoxus; species Theodoxus fluviatilis. The sequence goes on from JAWQFJ010003016.1 coordinate 176,670, forward strand.
CTATAACTTGTATAAGCCCCATGGCCATGAGAAGAGCTAGGAATTTCTTCATCTAGACTTGATTTGTCCGTTTCCACTTCTTGAGGTAGAAAAACCCTGGAATCTGCTCGGCAACCTTCTGTGCGTAATCAGTTGTCTCTTTGACAAACAAGTCAAATATTTCATCATCGATGAAAAGACCAAAATAATCTTTCGGCGTCTTCTCTCCGGGAATGTTTACTTTCAAACCTGGTGCACCTGTAAAGGCAAGAATGTCACCGATCTCGACGTATTCCACCTCTATCCATCCTTCATCAGCAGCTGGTGATACCGTTCGCATGCCACGCCTACTTCGACCTCGCACACTCGATCGAGTCCGGCGTCGACTTGGCCGAGTGGAACTGGTCGAGGCACTCTCATAACTTGGACTGGGCACTATCTCATCAGATTCCAAAGAATCTAGGTCAAAATCAGAGCTCTGATCGCTATCATAGACCTCACTTTCACTGTCTGAATCAAGGCGTGGCTCTAAAAGCGATTTCTGGGTTGATTCACTCTCCATTTCTGTCATTTTTGCACGAAAAACGGCATCAAAACACTCGCGATTTCTTCTAGAACGTAGTTCGTACGTTTATTCAAGGGAGGTAACAATGTAAACACCCTGGGTTCTGTCTAAAGTACGAACTGAACCAAAAACGAATCATGGGGTCCTCAGACGTATATATACGTCTGCCGGTGACGGCGGCTGTTCAACTGAGACGTATATATACGTCTCCCGTCAGGAATGGGTTAAGGTCCTGTAAGTCATTCACGTGTGTCATTCCCCAGTCCTGTAGGGATTATGCAATTTGTAGAAAAATTCAGTCAAGTAACAGCCACGGGGGGTGGGCGGCGGTGGGCGGTAATCAGCAGTACAGGATCTTAACAGTTAAACTAACCCATGCTTATGCATCATTTCTGCATAATGGTCTTAAACAAGGAAATAGGAAATGCCAAGGAACAGATTTCCTGGATCATATCTATGATGTGATAGTATTACAGTAGATGCTGGGTAGTTTTATAACATGGCCTATATGTATCATTAACACTTGAGAGTATTGTAGTGTCAGTGAGTAACAATGCCCACTCCTGAGTGTTCTGCCATTTTGCTATTTTGAGGGAGCTACAGCATAGTGACATTACAGTGTGTCATGGAATAAAGAGAATTTATAACTGAGAGACAGAATGGTTATGATGTTGGCTTAGTGAAAAGAAAAGCCTGGTTTTTGACTCACATGCGAAGCAAAAGTGAGTCTATGTACTGAGCCATGTCGTCCGGGCGTCCGGGCGTCCGTCCGGGCGGGCGTCCGTCCGTAAAAAACTTAAACGTTGGATTTTTCTCGGAGACTATTAAGTCTATCAACACCAAATGTGGCATGATGGTGTATGATGACAAGGCCTCAAAAAACATACATAGTGACTTGACCTTGCTTCAAGGTCAAGGTCACAGGAGCCATAAATGTGGTCTCAAAAACAGTCATTTTCCCAATTTTCTCCCACGTTATTGAGAATGGCGACCTTAGCTACAAGTGGTATATAGGTCAAAGCAAGCCCTATCTTTTGATACCAGTTTGGTTGACCTTGCTTCAAGGTCAAGGTCACAGGAGCTCTTCAAAGTTGGATTGTATACATATTTTGAAGTGACCTTGACCCTGAACTATGGAAGATAACTGTTTCAAACTTAATAATTATGTGGGGCACATGTTATACTTTCATCATGAGACACATTTGGTCACATATCATCAAGGTCAAGGTCACTTTGACCCTTATGAAATGTGACCAAAATGGGGTAGTGAACCACTAAAAGTGACTATATCTCATGGTAGAAAGTGCCAATAAGCACCATTGTGCTTCCTATGTCTTGAATTAACAGCTTTGTGTTGCATGACCTTGGATGACCTTGACCTTGGGTCAAGGTCACGTGTATTTTGGTAGGAAAAATGTGTAAAGCATTTCTTTGTGTATGATGTCATTGGTAGGTTTAGTTGTTTGACCTTGACCTTGAAGGTCACCTGAAGGTCAAGGTCATATAAAGGTCAGGGTCAAGCATGTGAGTCGTATGGGCTTTGCCCTTCTTGTTTTGTGTTGTGCCCGTTTACTGAGTAGAGGCGGCCTCCGATATGTGCCTCAGTGTTGAATAGAGAGGAAACCCGCTTCAAGTAGAGAGTCACTGTGAAGTAATGTGTTGTGTTGTGTTGTTTCACTGAGTAGAGAGAGTCACTGTGAGTTAATGTGTTGTGCAGACCTGCCTATTCTCCCGAACTCCCCATTTAGGCCTGTTTCTCCCGACCTTCGCCCCCTGAACCCCCCACCAGGGTATTGCCCCTGGACCCCACCGAGGCCTTGGCAGCCCCTGGACCCCGGCCTGTTTTTCAGAATCTCCCCAATTGGCCTTTGGGGGGGGGGGTAGGCAGGTCTGGTTGTGTTGTTTCTCTGAGTAGAGAGTCACTGTGTGGTAATGTGTTGTTTCATTGAGTAGAGAGTCACTGTGAGTGTGAGGTAATGTGTTGTGTTTTCACTGGGTAAAGAGAGAGCCACTGTAAGGTAATGTTGTTTCACTGAGTAGAGAGTCACTGTGAGGTAATGTGTTGTTTCACTGAGTAGAGTGTCACTGTGAGGTAATGTGTCGTTTCATTGAGTAGAGAGTCACTGTAAGGTAATGTGTTGTTGCACTGAGTAAAGAGTCACTGTGAGGTAATGTTTTGTGTTGTTGCACTGAGTAGAGTCACTGTGAGGTAATGTGTTGTTTTCACTGAGTAAAGAGAGCCACTGTAAGGTAATGTTGTTTCACTGAGTTGAGAGCAACCGTGAGGCAAATTATTTTGTTTTATGAGTAAAGAAAGCATTGTAACTATGTAAGGCAAAAAAAGTGTTGTTCCACTGAGTAGAGAGAGCTAGTGTGAAAATGCTGTGCTGTTTCACAGGTGAAGGATTAGCTATGACATATGTAGTGTCGTTGAGTTGAATAGTGGGACTGTGGACAGTACATTGTTGTTTCATAGAGTAGAACCATTGTGACACTTGTGTTTCGTCAAGTAGATCTATCCACTGTAAGGTTTGCTGTTTCATTCAGCAGATCCACTCTGTGCTGTTTCATTGATTGAGTAAATCTGCTATGAGATGGGCTGTTCATTGAGTAGATTCACCGTGAGATGTTATGCTGTTGTATTCAGTAGATCCACTAAAGTATGTATTGTGGTTTCATTGAGTAGATGCAGTGTGAGATGTGTTGCACTGTCTCTGTAGATGGAACCATTGTGACAGTGTTGTGGTGTCTCTGTAGATGGAACCATTGTGACAGTGTTGTGGTGTCTCTGTAGATGGAACCATTGTGACAGTGTTGTGGTGTCTCTGTAGATGGAACCATTGTGACAGTGTTGTGGTGTCTCTGTAGATGGAACCATTGTGACAGTGTTGCACTGTCTCTGTAGATGGAACCATTGTGACAGTGTTGTGCTGTCTCTGTAGATGGAACCATTGTGACAGTGTTGTGGTGTCTCTGTAGATGGAACCATTGTGACAGTGTTGTGCTGTCTGTAGATAGAACCATTGTGACAGTGTTGTGCTGTCTATGTAGATGGAACCATTGTGACAGTGTTGTGGTGTCTCTGTAGATGGAACCATTGTGACAGTGTTGCACTGTCTCTGTAGATGGAACCATTGTGACAGTGTTGTGGTGTCTCTGTAGATGGAACCATTGTGACAGTGTTGTGCTGTCTCTGTAGATGGAACCATTGTGACAGTGTTGTGCTGTCTGTAGATGAAACCATTGTGACAGTGTTGTGCTGTCTGTAGATGGAACCATTGTGACAGTGTTGTGGTGTCTCTGTAGATGGAACCATTGTGACAGTGTTGTGCTCTTTCACTGAGTAGGGAGAGCCACTGCGAGATAGAGCGCCGCCGGCGCAACAAAATGACGACCTACATCAACGAGCTGTGCGACATGGTGCCCACTTGCTCCACCCTGGCACGGAAGCCTGACAAGCTGACCATCCTCCGCATGGCCGTCTCCCACATGAAGTCCCTTCGAGGTTGGCCACTTTCCACACTTTGTAGCATCTGTGCATGCTGTTGCCGATGAGATTTCAGGAATGGCTTTGCTCATGACACACTGAGACATGTTTGCTCATATAGTTCATGTGGGCTCAGAGCTTACCAACACTATTTTTGTCATCTCTTTGTGAATGAAGTGTCATGCGTGTCTTGTTTCTTTCATGTGAAGGGTTTATTCTGCAAAGTGCAGACAAGTTTGTATTTTGGAGTTTGTTTAATTTTGCGTAAAGTTTGGGATTCATGGTTATGTCTGGTGTGTTTTGTCATGAAGGTTTGTAAACATGAAAAGTATCATGAAAACTGCCAGAATGGTCACTCAGTGGGCCTGTCCCACCATCCACCCCATTTCAAGTCGGTGGTGCACTCTCCAACTTGCCATGTGTTGTAAATCTCCACCCCTTTTCAAGTCGGTGGTGCACTCTCCAACTTGCCATGTGTTGTAAATCTCCACCCCATTTCAAGTCGGTGGTGCACTCTCCAACTTGCCATGTGTTGTAAATCTCCACCCCTTTTCAAGTCGGTGGTGCACTCTCCAACTTGCCATGTGTTGTAAATCTCCACCCCTTTTCAAGTCGGTGGTGCACTCTCCAACTTGTCATGTGTTGTAAAATGCCTAATGTAGAGCTGGACACCCACGTCAAACACTGAAAGTATTTTCTGTCAAAAGGATGCTTAAACTGCTCTGTTGGAGAAAAAAGGGCCTCTTTCTTTTCCTACCATGCATTTGGTGTGTAGTGGGGCTTCAATATAATGCAGTCTCTTACTGGGGACTTCTCATGGCCTAAATGTGCTTGCAGGGACGGGCAACACCAACAACGACGGGTCTTACAAGCCGTCCTTTCTCACTGATCAGGAGTTGAAGCATCTCATTCTTGAGGTATGTCTCTTTTATTTAAAAAAAGTTTGGTCAGGTTTATAATGCTTTGCTGTTTCCGTAATGATATGGGGGATGATCTGATAGCATGGGGGGTGATCTGATAGCATGGGGGTGATCTGATAGCATGGGGGGGGGGGGGGGTGATCTGATGGCATGGGGGGTGATCTGATGGCATGGGGGGTGATTTGATGGCGTGGGGGGTGGGGTGGGGTAAATGGATTGGGGGGGGGGGGGGGTGTGAATTGAATTTGATGGCAGGGGGGGGGGGGGGGTAATTTGATGGCATTGGGGGGGGGGGGGTGAATTGATGAGTGAATTGACACTGCTGTTGCTGTGTTGCAGGCTGCGGATGGCTTCTTGTTTGTGGTGCAGTGTGACACAGGACGAATCATCTACGTTTCGGATTCCATCACCCCTGTACTCAACCAGTCCCAGGTACCACGATGAAGCATGCTGTCTCTATCTCTCTTGGGCTTCGGTGACTCGGCACGGCTGCAGTTTACGGTCACTTGCAAAATGAGACTCAAATGTGATGATCACACTTCTCAGGCAGTGCCACTTTATTGCATCCTTGTTTGATCATTTTTTCCATGTGGTAAGAGACTTCCCCCTCACCACACCACACCACACCACACCACACCACACCACACCACCCTGTTTATGGGATTGTCTTTGAAGGAAAGTAAATCAACTTGTGCAGTACATGGCCAGACAGAGAAAGGGTGGAAAAGTTCAAGGGAAGTAACTCTTGGTGATGCGTGAAGTTGTGGATGAATTTGTTTCAAAATTATGGTGGGGAACAAGTAATTGCATCCAAACAGAAAATGTGATTTATTGTTCTGCAGTGATATATCTACTCATTTATGCAAGTAAAACTTGCATATCATAAGAAAGTTTGTGACTAATAAGAAAAGGAAAAAAACTATGCTTTTAGATATTAATTTAGTTTGCTCATTGCTGCTTTGTAACTGGAAGCTACTGAGGAAAAGAAAATTGCAAACCCATTAGTTCATTTTCGCATTGGTACATTGGTATGATAAAGGAGCTGAGAAAAAACACCCAACTGTTAGGTTTATTTCACATTGATACATCATAAGACAAAGCAACTGACAAAATTAATAAACCTACCTTTCAATTCATTTTCACTTTGATGCTGCTCACATTTAAAGTAGGATGCACACAATACTGGAAATGTGACTTTTTGTAAACTTCTCCACAGTCTGACTGGTTTGGCAACACCTTGTATGAGCTGGTGCACCATGACGACGTGGACAAAGTGCGGGAGCAGCTTTCCACCACCGAGTCCCAGAACACCGGCCGCATCCTGGACCTGAAAAGTGAGCACCATATTTTTCATTCTGCAAGGCACTTCTTCATGTTAGGCACAACCCCTCTTTTCATAGGGAAAACAAAAACCAGTCACATATGAGGCACATTGCAGTACAAGGCATGCATCTATGTGCATCCCTAGCAACAACAGCACGCATGCTACAGGCTGTCAACAGTGGAGATGTATTACAGAAAGACGATCTTTATTATCCACGTGTGGAAATTAATAGGTAACATTACAGCTCATAATCTTCAAAATGAATAATAACAGATGCCCAAACATGTTACCTGTTGAATCAATACAATACACTATGTAAAGTATCAAGAAGCTCATTTACAAATCGGGCATGTGTAAGTGATGTGAATTTCTGTCTGAAATTGAATATTTTGGCCATGAATTAGGCTCTACCCTGGTATACAGGAAAGAAATATTGCGCTATAGTCTGAAAAATACAGTAAATTTGCAGCTGTACTGCATGAAGGCTGTTTTTGGTGTAAGCTGCTGTTATTTGTTCACTCGGTCTCAGAAGATTCTTGACTCTTTTCTTGAATGTCGGCATGCTGTTCTAGGATAGGGGAGTGTCATTGCAGTACGCTTGCTTTAGCAAGGGAAGATAGGGGAGTGTCATTGCAGTACACTTGCTTTAGCAAGGGAAGATAGATTGCTGTCCTAGCATACGGGAGTGTCATTGCAGTACGCTTGCTTTAGCAAGGGAAGATAGATTGCTTGCTGTTCTAGGATAGGGGAGTGTCATTGCAGTACGCTTGCTTTAGCAAGGGAAGATAGGGGAGTGTCATTGCAGTACGCTTGCTTTAGCAAGGGAAGATAGATTGCTGTCCTAGCATACGGGAGTGTCATTGCAGTACGCTTGCTGTCCTAGCATACGGGAGTGTCATTGCAGTACGCTTGCTTTAGCAAGGGAAGATAGGGGAGTGTCATTGCAGTACGCTTGCTTTAGCAAGGGAAGATAGATTGCTGTCCTAGCATAGGGGAGTGTCATTGCAGTACGCTTGCTTTAGCAAGGGAAGATAGGGGAATGTCATTGCAGTACGCTTGCTTTAGCAAGGGAAGATAGGGGAGTGTCATTGCAGTACGCTTGCTTTAGCAAGGGAAGATAGATTGCTGTCCTAGCACACGGGAGTGTTATTGCAGTACGCTTGCTGTCCTAGCATACGGGAGTGTCATTGCAGTACGCTTGCTTTAGCAAGGGAAGATAGGGGAGTGTCATTGCAGTACGCTTGCTGTCCTAGCATACGGGAGTGTCATTGCAGTACGCTTGCTTTAGCAAGGGAAGATAGGGGAGTGTCATTGCAGTACGCTTGCTTTAGCAAGGGAAGATAGGGGAGTGTCATTGCAGTACGCTTGCTTTAGCAAGGGAAGATAGATTGCTGTCCTAGCATACGGGAGTGTCATTGCAGTACGCTTGCTGTCCTAGCATACGGGAGTGTCATTGCAGTACGCTTGCTTTAGCAAGGGAAGATAGATTGCTGTCCTAGCATACGGGAGTGTTATTGCAGTACGCTTGCTTTAGCAAGGGAAGATAGATTGCTGTCCTAGCATACGGGAGTGTCATTGCAGTACGCTTGCTTTAGCAAGGGAAGATAGATTGCTGTCCTAGCATACAGGAGTGTCATTGCAGTACGCTTGCTGTCCTAGCATACGGGAGTGTCATTGCAGTACGCTTGCTTTAGCAAGGGAAGATAGGGGAGTGCCATTGCAGTACACTTGCTTTACAAGGGAAGATTGCTTGCTGTTTTACATCCTCCAGTGATATGTGTAGAAGATAACTTGTTTGTCATTACAAAATTCCATTAAAAATTTGCTTCTTATTAATTTCCTTAGTTCTTTTGAACTTGTGCATACAGGGAAGATGCACGTTGAACCTTTGGAATGAGATACATGGATTTTTAGCTCTCTCTCTCTCTTTCTCTCACTCTCTCTCTCTCTCTCTCTCTCTCTCTCTCTCTCTCTCTCTCTCTCTCTCTCTCTCTCTCTCTCTCTCTCTCTCTCTCTCTCTCTCTCTCTCTCTCTCTCTCTCTCTCTCTCTCTCTCTCTCTCTCTCTCTCTCTCTCTCTTCAAGATTTGTTTCATTTTCACAGTTGGATACTGGGAATGCAGTGTTTTGCTTGCTAGTGCCTGTACTGTGAGTTTATAGTTTTTGACTCACATGCGAAGCAAAAGTGAGTCTATGTACTGAGCCGTGTCGTCCGTCCGGGCGTCCGTCCGTCCGGGCGGGCGTCCGTCCGTCCGTCCGTAAAAAACTTAAACGTTGGATTTTTCTCGGAGACTATTAAGTCTATCAACACCAAATGTGGCATGATGGTGTATGATGACAAGGCCTCAAAAAACATACATAGTGACTTGACCTTGCTTCAAGGTCAAGGTCACAGGAGCCATAAATGTGGTCTCAAAAACAGTCATTTTTCACATTTTCCCAATTTTCTCCCACGTTATTGAGAATGGCGACCTCAGCTACAAGTGGTATATAGGTCAAAGCAAGCCCTATCTATTGATACCAGTTTGGTTGACCTTGCTTCAAGGTCAAGGTCACAGGAGCTCTTCAAAGTTGGATGGTATACATATTTTGAAGTGACCTTGACCCTGAACTATGGAAGATAACTGTTTCAAACTTAATAATTATGTGGGGCACATGTTATACTTTCATCATGAGACACATTTGTTCACATATCATCAAGGTCAAGGTCACTTTGACCCTTATGAAATGTGACCAAAATGGGGTAGTGAACCACTAAAAGTGACTATATCTCATGGTAGAAAGTGCCAATAAGCACCATTGTGCTTCCTATGTCTTGAATTGACAGCTTTGTGTTGCATGACCTTGGATGACCTTGACCTTGGGTCAAGGTCACATGTATTTTGGTAGGAAAAATGTGTAGAGCATTTCTTTGTGTATGATGTCATTGGTAGGTTTAGTTGTTTGACCTTGACTTTGAAGGTCACCTGAAGGTCAAGGTCATATAAAGGTCAAGGTCAAGCATGTGAGTCGTATGGGCATTGCCCTTCTTGTTTAGTTTGTCACTCCTTTCGCAGGCTTTTAAAATATGCATGCATGAATCATTTCTGTGACTTTTCTAAAAGAATTTAAAATTTGCTTTCAGCTGGTACAGTCAAGAAAGAGGGTCACCAATGTAAGTAATTTGTTTTGCCTCCACTGTGGTGTGTTGATAGCATTGATGAAGGTCACTGACCTTTAGTTTATCACTGTATTGCTCCCACTTCCTCTCCGTCCTTGCCTTGAATTTGGCAGCATCTCCTGCTCACGCTGCTTGTTCTTCTGCTCCTCCATCTGCCTCTTGCTTATTCTCCATCAGTGTCTTCAGAGATAAATATATATATCAAAAAATGTACATCTGAGCAGAGACTCTAGATGGTTGATCAAAGGAACAAATGTTCGAATAACAATAAAGTGTTCTATGTTCATTTTGTACGCCTTTAAGCTCAGAGAAGAAAAATGTAACATATGATCCCAGTATAATGATTTATGTCTGTAGCTTTAGCAATGGCATAGCTATATTCTGCTGAAGCATTCTATTTGGAGGGTATTGTAATATTTATCTACTGCTGTTAATTGTACTAAGGTGATTCCATGGGTTGTTGGCCAACAAAGAAAGTTCAGGTCAGTTCCATCCGTCTCCATGCTCTTCATTAGCCTGACACAGCTGTGCACTGCTGGTTGCAGCCTCCATCCGCCTGTGCATGGGGTCCCGACGGGGCTTTATCTGCCGGATGAAGATGGGCAACGTGCATGTGGACCCCGCCACCTCCAACCACTCTGTGCGCATCCGCCAGCGCAACCCGCTGGGTCCTTCCCCTGACGGCAACCACTACGCAGTTATCCACGTCACGGGCTATGTCAAGAACTGGCCGCCCTCAAGTGAGTCAGGCTCGCGGGACCTCTGTAAGTCCTGCCCAGGCATGGCTGAGCGGCTTGGTCGGGCAGTTGACCCTCTCTGATAGCATTTCCACATCCGTGTCACTTGTTACACAATCTGACAATGATCCAAATACATGTAGGTTGACTGTAAAAATGGATTTTTGACTCACATGCGAAGCAAAAGTGAGTATGTACTGAGCCGTGTCGTCCGGGCGTCCGTCCGTCCGGGCGTCCGGGCGTAAAAAACTTAAACGTTGGATTTTTCTCGGAGACTATTAAGTCTATCAACACCAAATGTGGCATGATGGTGTATGATGACAAGGCCTCAAAAAACATACACAGTGACTTGACCTTGCTTCAAGGTCAAGGTCACAGGAGCCATAAATGTGGTCTCAAAAACAGCCATTTTTCACATTTTCCCAATTTTCTCCCACGTTATTGAGAATGGCGACCTTAGCTACAAGTGGTATATAGGTCAAAGCAAGCCCTATCTTTTGATACCAGTTTGGTTGACCTTGCTTCAAGGTCAAAGTCACAGGAGCTCTTCAAAGTTGGATTGTATACATATTTTGAAGTGACCTTGACCCTGAACTATGGAAGATAACTGTTTCAAACTTAATAATTATGTGGGGCACATGTTATACTTTCATCATGAGACACATTTGTTCACATATCATCAAGGTCAAGGTCACTTTGACCCTTATGAAATGTGACCAAAATGGGGTAGTGAACCACTAAAAGTGACTATATCTCATGGTAGAAAGTGCCAATAAGCACCATTGTGCTTCCTATGTCTTGAATTAACAGCTTTGTGTTGCATGACCTTGGATGACCTTGACCTTGGGTCAAGGTCACATGTATTTTGGTAGGAAAAATGTGTAAAGCATTTCTTTGTGTATGATGTCATTGGTAGGTTTAGTTGTTTGACCTTGACCTTGAAGGTCACCTGAAGGTCAAGGTCATATAAAGGTCAAGGTCATATAAAGGTCAAGGTCAAGCATGTGAGTCGTATGGGCTTTGCCCTTCTTGTTTTTGACTCACATGCGAAGCAAAAGTGAGTCTATGTACTGAGCCGTGTCGTCCGTCCGTCCGTCCGTCCGTCCGGGCGGGCGGGCGTCCGTAAAAAACTTAAACGTTGGATTTTTCTCGGAGACTATTAAGTCTATCAACACCAAATGTGGCATGATGGTGTATGATGACAAGGCCTCAAAAAATATACATAGTGACTTGACCTTGCTTCAAGGTCAAGGTCACAGGAGCCATAAATGTGGTCTCAAAAACAGTCATTTTTCACATTTTCCCAATTTTCTCCCACGTTATTGAGAATGGCGACCTCAGCTACAAGTGGTATATAGGTCAAAGCAAGCCCTATCTATTGATACCAGTTTGGTTGACCTTGCTTCAAGGTCAAGGTCACAGGAGCTCTTCAAAGTTGGATCGTATACATATTTTGAAGTGACCTTGACCCTGAACTATGGCAGATAACTGTTTCAAACTTAATAATTATGTGGGGCACATGTTATACTTTCATCATGAGACACATTTGGTCACATATCATCAAGGTCAAGGTCACTTTGACCCTTATGAAATGTGACCAAAATGTGGTAGTTAACCACTAAAAGTGACTATATCTCATGGTAGAAAGTGCCAATAAGCACCATTGTGCTTCCTATGTCTTGAATTGACAGCTTTGTGTTGCATGACCTTGGATGACCTTGACCTTGGGTCAAGGTCACATGTATTTTGGTAGGGAAAATGTGTAGAGCATTTCTTTGTGTATGATGTCATTGGTAGGTTTAGTTGTTTGACCTTGACCTTGAAGGTCACCTGAAGGTCAAGGTCATATAAAGGTCAAGGTCAAGCATGTGAGTCGTATGGGCATTGCCCTTCTTGTTTTTTTAATTTGGGGGGGTGGGGGGACTGAATTTAATTTGTCTAAAACCAGAGTGTGTAAGAGTTGATTGGGTTGGCTGTGTTGAAACCTAATGGATAACCCCATGAGTACCTTTCTTGCTTTAGCATGTTCTTTTGCAATATCCTTTGCCACACATTCGGAAACTGTGAAGTGTGTGATAGTTGAAGATTCAAATTGTATTTTAATGTTGATGGAAATTTCACATGGCAACAAACTTCATGTATGAAGATGTGTTGAGCATGGTACCCATTTATCCAAGCAAAGTTCATTGTTTACTTTCATAATCATGTATCAGCTTTGTTTTGTTTGCAAACAGACCTTGTGAATTGTTTATCATGGTGAAACACAAGCAACCTGAACATAGTATTGGTGTAAAAAATGTTACTGTGCATCAGATAAACTTGAGGCTTTTATCAACTTGGGATTGCTATGGGTCGACAATATGTTGATTAAGATGGATACCAGGTAGCAGAGTAAATAATTATAAGATGGCTATGAATGTTCACAGCATGGCTTGGGTGGACACTGAGTAGCTAGGAATAGATGCTGGGTAGCTAGGGTCATGGGTGAACACTAGAGGGGTGGACACAGGATAGCTAGAATGAACTCAGGGTAGCTAGAATTGACACTCAGGGGGTGGACACACTAGTTAGTTAGGTTGGACAAAGGGTAGCTAGGGTGGACACAGTAGCTAGGGTGGACACAGTAGTTAGGGTGGACACAGTAGTTAGGGTGGACACAGTAGTAAGGGTGGACACGGTAGTTAGGGTGGACACAGTAGCTAGGGTGGACACAGTAGCTAGGGTGGACACAGGGTAGCTAGGGTGGACACTGCAGTTAGGGTGGACACAGGGTAGCTAGGGTGGACACAGTAGTTAGGGTGGACACAGGGTAGCTAGGGTGGACACAGTAGTTAGGGTGGACACAGTAGTTAGGGTGGACACAGTAGTTAGGGTGGACACAGTAGTTAGGGTGGACACAGTAGCTAGGGTGGACACGGTAGCTAGGGTGGACACAGGGTAGTTAGGGTGGACACAGTGTAGCTAGGGTGGACACAGTAGTTAGGGTGGACACAGTAGCTAGGGTGGACACAGTAGTTAGGGTGGACACAGTAGCTAGGGTGGACACAGTAGTTAGGGTGGACACAGTAGCTAGGGTGGACACAGTAGTTAGGGTGGACACAGTAGTTAGGGTGGACACAGTAGCTAGGGTGGACACAGTAGTTAGGGTGGACACAGGGTAGCTAGCTAGGGTGGACACAGTAGCTAGGGTGGACACAGTAGTTAGGGTGGACACAGTAGTTAGGGTGGACACAGTAGCTAGGGTGGACACAGTAGTTAGGGTGGACACAGTAGCTAGGGTGGACACAGTAGCTAGGGTGGACACAGGGTAGCTAGCGTGGACACAGTAGTTAGGGTGGTCACAGGGTAGCTAGGGTGGACACAGGGTAGCTAGGGTGGACACAGTAGTTAGGGTGGACACAGGGTAGCTAGGGTGGACACAGTACTTAGGGTGGACACAGTAGTTAAGGTGGACACAGGGTAGCTAGCTAGGGTGGACACGGGGTAGCTAGCTAGGGTGGACACAGGGTAGCTAGCTAGGGTGGACACAGTACTTAGGGTGGACACAGTAGTTAGGGTGGACACAGTAGCTAGGAGGGTGGACACAGTAGTTAGGGTGGACACAGTAGCTAGGGTGGACACAGGGTAGCTAGCATGGACACAGTAGTTAGGGTGGACACAGGGTAGCTAGGGTGGACACAGTAGTTAGAGTGGACACAGTAGTTAGAGTGGACACGGTAGTTAGGGTGGACACAGGGTAGCTAGGGTGGACACAGGGTAGCTAGGGTGGACACAGGGTAGCTAGGGTGGACACAGGGTAGCTAGGGTGGACACAGTAGCTAGGGTGGACACAGTAGTTAGGGTGGACACAGGGTAGCTAGGGTGGACACAGGGTAGCTAGGGTGGACACAGGGTAGCTAGGATGGACACAGGGTAGCTAGGGTGGACACAGTAGCTAGGGTGGACACAGGCTAGCTAGGGTGGACACAGGCTAGCTAGGGTGGACACAGGGTAGCTAGCATGGACACAGTAGTTAGTGTGGACACAGGGTAGCTAGGGTGGACACGGTAGTTAGGGTGGACACGGTAATTAGGGTGGACACAGTAGCTAGGGTGGACACAGGGTAGCTAGGGTGGACACAGGGTAGCTAGGGTGGACACAGGGTAGCTAGGGTGGACACAGGGTAGCTAGGGTGGACACAGTAGCTAGGGTGGACACAGTAGTTAGGGTGGACACAGGGAAGCTAGGGTGGACACAGGGTAGCTAGGGTGGACACAGGGTAGCTAGGGTGGACACAGGGTAGCTAGGGTGGACACGGTAGTTAGGTTGGACACAGGGTAGCTAGGGTGGACACAGGGTAGCTAGCTAGGGTGGACACAGTAGTTAGGGTGGACACAGTAGTTAGAGTGGACACAGGGTAGCTAGGGTGGACACAGTAGTTAGGGTGGACACAGGGTAGCTAAGGTGGACACAGTAGTTAGGGTGGACACGGTAGTTAGGGTGGACACGGTAGTTAGGGTGGACACGGTAGTTAGGGTGGACACAGTGTAGCTAGGGTGGACACAGTAGTTAGGGTTGACACAGTAGTTAGGGTGGACACAGGGTAGCTAGGGTGGACACAGGGTAGCTAGGGTGGACACAATAGTTAGGGTTGACACAGTAGTTAGGGTGGACACAGTAGTTAGGGTGGACACAGTAGTTAGGGTGGACACAGGGTAGCTAGGGTGGACACAGTAGCTAGGGTGGACACAGTAGTTAGGGTGGACACAGGGTAGCTAGGGTGGACACAGTAGTTAGGGTGGACACAGGGTAGCTAGGGTGGACACAGTAGTTAGGGTGGACACGGTAGTTAGGGTGGACACGGTAGCTAGGGTGGACAGAGGGTAGCTAGGGTGGACACGGTAGTTAGGGTGGACACAGTAGCTAGGGTGGACACAGTAGTTAGGGTGGACACAGGGTAGCTAGGGTGGACAGGGTAGCTAGGGTGGACATGGTAGCTAGGGTGGACACAGTAGTTAGGGTGGACACAGGGTAGCTAGGGTGGACACAGGGTAGCTAGCTAGGGTGGACACAGTAGTTAGGGTGGACACAAGGTAGCTAGGGTGGACACAGTAGTTAGGGTGGACACAGGGTAGCTAGGGTGGACACAGTAGTTAGGGTGGACACAGTAGTTAGGTTGGACACAGGGTAGCTAGGGTGGACACAGTAGTTAGGGTGGACACAGGGTAGCTAGGGTGGACACAGGGTAGCTAGGGTGGACACAGTAGTTAGGGTGGACACAGGGTAGCTAGGGTGGACACAGGGTAGCTAGGGTGGACACTAGGGGGGTGTCCACAGGGTAGCTTGGATGGACATTAGGAAGGTGGACACAGGGTAGCTAGGGTGGACACAGTAGTTAGGGTGGACGCAGTAGCTAGGGTGGACACAGGGTAGCTAGGGTAGACACAGGGTATCTAGGGTGGACACTAGGGGGGTGGACACAGGGTAGCTTAATTTGAAAACTATGGGGGTGGACACCGGGTAGCTAGGGTGGATACTAAGGGGTGGACACAGGGTAGCTAGGGTGGACACAGTAGCTAGGGTGGACACAGGGTATCTAGGGTGGACACAGGGTAGCTAGGGTGGACACAGGGTAGCTAGGGTGGACAAAGGGTAGCTAGGGTGGAGCCAGAGTGGAGACTGGGGAACCAGAGTGGAGGGAGACTGGGGAACCAGAGTGGAGGGAGACTGGGGAACCAGAGTGGAGACTGGGGAACCAGAGTGGAGGGAGACTGGGGAACCAGAGTGGAGGGAGACTGGGGAACCAGAGTGGAGGGAGACTGGGGAACCAGAGTGGAGGGAGACTGGGGAACCAGAGTGGAGGGAGACTGGGGAACCAGAGTGGAGGGAGACTGGGGAACCAGAGTGGAGGGAGACTGGGGAACCAGAGTGGAGGGAGACTGGGGAACCAGAGTGGAGGGAGACTGGGGAACCAGAGTGGAGGGAGACTGGGGAACCAGAGTGGAGGGAGACTGGGGAACCAGAGTGGAGGAAGACAGGGGAACCAGAGTGGAGGGAGACTGGGGAACCAGAGTGGAGGGAGACTGGGGAACCAGAGTGGAGGGAGACTGGGGAACCAGAGTGGAGGGAGACTGGGGAACCAGAGTGGAGGAAGACAGGGGAACCAGAGTGGAGGGAGACTGGGGAACCAGAGTGGAGGGAGACTGGGGAACCAGAGTGGAGGAAGACAGGGGAACCAGAGTGGAGGGAGACTGGGGAACCAGAGTGGAGGGAGACTGGGGAACCAGAGTGGAGGGAGACTGGGGAACCAGAGTGGAGGGAGACTAGGGGGCTAGGGATGCAAACCTGGCACTGGTGCTGACAGTGAATGGGGATTTGCAGACGTACAGATGGACCGTTCTGAGGGAGAGGAGCACGGGGCCAGCCACTGCTGTCTGGTGGGCATTGGCCGTCTGCAGACAACCAGCACTCCCAACTGCAGTGACCTCAATGGCCCCAATGCCAACGCCGAGTTCATCTCCCGCCACTCCATCGACGGCAAGTTCACCTTTGTGGACCAACGGTGAGGAACGCGTGCCTTGTGCATTTATTTGTTTGTACTCGGTCCTCCATAGGTCATCAAGATAAATTGAGTTTCTGTGCTTTGTAGGCAATAAATATTTGCACATTGGATTCAAGTTGTTGGAGTAAATTCAATGTAGCTTTCAGCATTGTCGATTTTCTTGTGGTCTTTGGATTCAAGTTTTGTCAGTGTGAAATGCACCATCATCTTTTTAACCTTTAGAGCGCCACCAATTTTCGTCATTGCTTTACCCCAGAGCCACAAATTTTATTATGTGTGGTCAAATTCAACACCATGTTTACTTAAAAAATCATCATTTATTACCTATTCAAGCTTTGAAGTAGATTTTTGGAGGGTGAGTAGAAAAATGGATGGCCTACATGGCGCAATTAATGAAAATGACATAGAATGGTTTTTTCAGCTGCAAAAAAATATTGGAACACAGACAACAACAAAAAACATATTCACTGTGTTTTCCTACACTGCTCTATGTATTCAAGAATACAACAGCTTTTGATGAAAATGCAAAAGTGCATAGATAGAGTCTCCAAGTATTGGAGATACATCTGAAAATGTTTTAGGGTAAAACTAAAACAAAACAAAAAATCCTACAATTACTTATGCTAGGGAAGTCAGCCAAATCATTTTCACCTGAATCAAGTTTCCGCTCCTCTCAGTCTCGATCTACAGACCACAACTGACATCGGTCGAAGCACTGTGTTTTCCTACACTGCTCTATTTATTCAAGAATACAACAGCTTTTGATTACTTGGAAATTCATCTGAAAATGTTTTAGGGTAAAACAAAAACAAAAATCCTACAATTACTTACGCTAGGGAAGTCAGCCGAGTCCTTTTCATCTGAATCAAGCTCCCGCTCCTCTCGATCTAAAGACCACAACACATCGTCGAAGCACGTGTTTGCCTCTCTATCCCTCCATCTCTCATCGCATCAATGTCAGTAAAGCCTCGAATTCATATTCTGAGAGTCAGAATCGAAAAATAACTCCACAAGCGCTTCAACTTTTTCGTCAGTCGCCAAACTGGCAAAGAAAAAAGTCCCGTTCACAAACGACAAAGACGCAACTTCGTGAAAAAATTCGCAGAAAATTCGCCCACGTTATCTCAATCGCCAAAATGGCGGATCTCGTTGCCACGTGATCCCTGCACATGACTGTGATATTTTTAGAACAGCATGACTTGATGGCAGCGTTAGGCAAGTAAACAAAGCACGTCACTATCGCTCGGCGCACTGATGCGCCAGCGGACGTCTGGGGAATGTACGCTGTGGCGCATCAATGCGCCGGCGGCGCTCTAAAGGTTAAACAATGTATGAAATTTCTCTTAGGAAAATTTGCTCTGGTTTTTCCCAAAACAAAATATCTTCATGGGTGTTGGAACATCTACAAATCTCTGCCTAGCATTATACCATCACTTTCATGCTGGATGTTTTTATTAGTTTGACATAGATACAATATGGATTGTTGATATTGCCGTTGCCAGGGTTACACACATCCTGGGCTACCAACCTCAGGAACTGCTGGGCAAGTCGACCTTTGACTTCTACCACCCTGAAGACCAGCCCCACATGAAGGACACCTTTGACCAGGGTACGACACTGTCCTTTCTGAATCTCTCTTCAGTTCTAAGGTTAAAGAGTTTTTTCCATCATGGCTCCGATGTGATGTTTACCGGCACCATCCCTCTCAGTCTACTTGTGTGTCAACAGCACCTGTTCTGCTCTAGTGTCATTAGTGCTCACACCTGTCTTTGCAGAAATCTGGGTGTCTGTTTATGTGAAATGGTTGTTTACATGAATTTGTCAGTTTGCTCCAGGAAATAAGAAAGGTGATCTTTAGCTTGTAAATCCATTGTGCTAATGTGAGAGAAGTGAGGCTGTTGTCCTTTCATGCTCCGAAAGTGAAATCCAGTCATCTTCTTACTTTTCCTCTTTGTTGACTTATATTTTCTTCTACTTGTACTTCCTACGTCTTTCTCCATGCCATCTGCCCCAAACTCCATGTCCCTTCTGCTGTTGGTCCTTGCTCTGTTCAAGTTTTTCATTCTTTAAGTCTTCCTCCACCTCTTGCACATCAGCTCATCCTGGTCTTCCCTGTCCTTCTCTGTCTTCTCTATCCTCCCGTCCTTACCTGTGTGATCTCTGCTGTTGCAGTGCTGAAGCTGAAGGGCCAGGTGATGTCCATGATGTACCGGTTCAGGGCATCCAACCGTGAATACGTGTGGCTCCGCACCAGCAGCTTCAGTTTCCAGAACCCCTACACGGACGAGGTGGAGTACATCGTCTGCACCAACTCCTCTGCCAAGTGAGTGTGCCGTCTGCAAGGACAGGGACTCCAGGGTTGGGCACTTGTGGTGCGGACTTGCTTGTGGCGCGGACTTGCTTGTGGCGTGGACTTGCTTGTGGCGTGGACTTGCTTGTGGCGCGGACTTGCTTGTGGCGTGGACTTGCTTGTGGCGCAGACTTGCTTGTGGCACGGACTTGCTTGCGGCACAGACTTGCTTGTGGCGTGGACTTGCTTGAGGCGCGGACTTGCTTGTGGCGTGGACTTGCTTGTGGCGCGGACTTGCTTGTGGCACGGACTTGCTTGTGGCGTGCGGCGCGGACTTGCTTGCGGCACAGACTTGCTTGTGGCGCGGACTTGCTTGTGGCGCGGACTTGCTTGTGGCACGGACTTGCTTGTGGCACGGACTTGCTTGCGGCACGGACTTGCTTGCGGCACGGACTTGCTTGTGGCACAGACTTGCTTGCGGCACGGACTTGTTGTGGCGTGGACTTGCTTGTGGCGTGGACTTGCTTGTGGCGCGGACTTGCTTGTGGCGTGGACTTGCTTGCAGGGCGGACTTGCTTGCGGTGCAGACTTGCTTGTGGCGTGGACTTGCTTGTGGTGTGGACTTGCTTGTGGCGTGGACTTGCTTGTGGCGCGGACTTGCTTGTGGCGCGGACTTGCTTGTGGTGTGGACTTGCTTGTGGTGTGGACTTGCTTGTGGCGCGGACTTGCTTGTGGTGTGGACTTGCTTGTGGTGTGCGGCGCGGATTTGCTTGCGGTGCAGACTTGCTTGTGGCATGAACTTGCTTGCAGCGCGGACTTGTTTGTGGTGCGGACTTGCTTGTGGTGTGGACTTGCTTGTGGCGTGCGGCGCGGACTTGCTTGCGGCACAGACTTGCTTGTGGCGTGGACTTGCTTGTGGCATGGACTTGCTTGTGGCATGGACATGCTTGTGGCGCGGACTTGCTTGTGGCGTTCTCTTGTGGCAAATGTGACCTGGCTAATGTCGCTGGAACAGTTTTTGAGTAAACCCTCAGCAAAGTCATGAGAGGGTACTTGGGTGTGTGTGTGTGTGTGTGTGTGTGTGTGTGTGTGTGTGTGTGTGTGTGTGTGTGTGTGTGTGTGTGTGTGTGTGTGTGTGTGAGACTGTGTGTGTGTGAGACTGTGTGTGTGTGTATTAAATTAGTTTGAAAATGCTATGATCATGCTGTAATCTCTAGAATTTGTAGAAAAAGTGATTTTATGATTGAAATAGATTATATATTTTTTATTCTTTAGCCAGATCTAATCAAGCAAGGTCACAAATAATGGAAAACGTGTGTGTATATCAGGAATGATGGCAAAATCTATGTGATTTTGAAAAGAATAATTCCTTTCTCACAATGGTAGTACAGTTTACATAACATCTATTATACTTTTAAGAACATGGAACAAGCTTGCAGTTAATTAGTATAGTCCAGGCTCTGTCACAAGCTCATGACAAACATCCCAGAGTGTGTTGCTCTCACACAAGATCCCCCTGTGGTTTCGGGGTAAGAATTGACCCACCGCGTCTCCGTTCGCGATCCGTAAGAGGCGAATAACTAGGGACACCGTGACATGATTCACGTTTGCTCTAAACTGTTCTAGTGATTTTCGTGCTTAATGGCCTTATATAGCCTACAAAAGCTGATAGGCCGTAAAACACCATTAATCCAATCCAATCCAATCTCACACAAGGACGAAATTGTTCCAGAAGAAGTATAAGGCTGTATTTTTTATTCATAGTAGTCAAATAATCTTGTCATCTTG
Organism: Theodoxus fluviatilis; assembly: GCA_034096865.1. Taxonomy (NCBI): domain Eukaryota; kingdom Metazoa; phylum Mollusca; class Gastropoda; order Cycloneritida; family Neritidae; genus Theodoxus; species Theodoxus fluviatilis. Next base: position 197,459 of record JAWQFJ010003016.1, read on the forward strand.
TTCCCGTCTCAGAACCCTGACCTGGTGTTGCAGTTCAGAGCAGGGAAGAAATTTGAGTCTGTTTTTCATGAAAACTGAATGCTGGTCACTCATTTTTGTCCCTGACCTTGATACGCCAGGTCAGTGCAGCAGGCCGGAGCTCCAGCCATGACCAATCCTGGGGAGACGGCCTCGGACACCAGCACAGCACTGCCCTACCAGGCATCCCGCGCCGTGGGGGGGACAGACTCGCTGGGACTGGGTGGAGTGGCTGCCAAGAATGACTACCGCGACACCAGCTACCACGGGGACGTGGGGGGCTACCACATGGGACGGGTGGGGGGTGGAGGGGGTGATGTGTACGGGGGCTACCAGGCCTCCACCATCAAGTACCCAGCAGCCCAGGTACCCTCCTCTTCCATGGGCCTGTCGCAGCCCCCTACCTCCAACCCCTCCATGAACCCCCTAGGCATGCGTCGCTCCCCAGCACAGACCGCCCCCAACTGGAACCACCAGGCATCCTATGCACGCACAGAGGTGGGTGTTGTGTGGGTTTGGTGTTCATGAACACATGAGTGAGTTGGTATTTGTGTGGATGAATTTTTAATGTTCTGTCATGGTTAGCTTTCACTCTTTCCAGCATTCATAGTTAGATGTCCACAGAGAGAGTTGTCCCACACAGCGCAGAGAACACCAAATTATTTCTTGCTGCTTTAGGAGGCATGACAGTTTCCATCAAGCTCAGAATGATAAAATGTGGTATTTCCAAATCATGATGAGTGGCAGTGTTTGTTGACTGAAATTTTCCATCATGCTTTCTGCTCACAGTACTGCTCATCACTTTACCCAGTCCTTGCTGTGTACTCATGTCTGTGTGCTTTTCTTTTGTTGCAGGGTGGAGGTGAGTTTGCGGGGACGACAGGGCCCAGTGTTCTCATGCCTCACCATGTGGCCTACTCTCAGATTAGCCCAAACTCTAGCGCAGCAGGTAAGCTTGGCCTCCGGCCCGCCTGCCTGCCTGCCTGCCTGCCTGCTGCCTGCCTGACCAGTAATGACCCCAGTGGCCAGCAGTCACTGCGCTTCCCCAGTGGCCAGCAGTCACTGCACTTCCCCAGTGGAGACGGCAGGCACTGTTGTCCCCTCCTTGAGGACTGCTCTACAGCAGCTCTGTTCTGCCCAAGTGCTCGCCCTTTGATGCCGGGGCATGGATCTCTATCACAGTCCAACTAACTAACCTTCCCCTGTCTGATCTGCCCACATAAAATTGGTTTCTTGAGGAGGCACCATTGGCATGCTTTAGCACATCTCCATTTGGGTCATTAGGACTTGCCTTGACTTGCAGGAGATGGTGGAAAGGCCCAGTAGAACTAGCTCTGAACTAAGGCCTCCAGAGAAGTAGCTGGTCAGCATGAGGCTGTGAGTGATGGCACTGCCTGTTTCTATAGAAAGGGAAAGCATGTGAGTAGTGATGCATCAAAATGCATAGGCACCATTGGGTGGCCAGCCGATGAACCGACTCTCCATAGCATGAGGTAGCATTCTGGATGGAAGCCCTACACCCCGATTGCTGCTTTGTGATCAAAGGCGAGATAGAATCAGATAGTCTTGAAATTGAGGGCAGCAGGATGAACCAGGGGTGAAGTTTGGGTAGACGTTTGCATGGTAATGTTGATGCTGGGATGTTTTCAGTGCATCTGAAGAGTTCTCTTAAACTCTCTGCTTAAGGGGGGACATGGCGTACAAAAACGGATTAATAGAAAATAAATCATAACTCAGCAAATATGAAAGCTATACTAACGAAATTTTATACAGAATACAAACACACTGGAAGGTATATTTAAACAAAATTTTATTGCTGAAGACTTAGTTGTTCTTGTGTTATAGCAAAATAACTGAAAAATAAACATACCAATTTTCTCCCCTCCGTGAAATTTTAATTAATAACCTTTTTATGATCAACAATGATTGTAAACAAAGAAGAAGGTCTATATTATTCAATAAGATATAATAAGTGGATTACTAACACTTCTAAATAATTTTAGTGAAATTTAGAACAAGTAACCAAAAAATGTGCTCTGGGCATAACATAATTAAATTTTTACAAAAATTAAGCAAATTTAGCTACACTTTTCTGATTGGTCTTATTGAATGCAATATTTATTCATAAATATACACACACAATTTCAGAAAGCTATCTCAATCCTAAGTGACTTTATTTTTGGGGAGAAAATCACTACCGTAGAAATAAAAACCACATTATGAGAAAATTGACTTTAAAGTTTGAGAAAGATTAAACGTTAACTACAACTGAACCATAACAGATACAATTTAATAACATAACTCATTGAATGTGTCGTTTATTTGTTATCATTGTAGCAAACTTTCAACTTATTATCTTAATTCAAAATATCAGGATAATTAGGTGAAAAGCATCACCTGTAGCAAAACATTCCCGTTTTCTGTAAGAATCGCGTAATCACGGCAACTTCCGCCGTGATAACAGCTTCGTTCAGTGCCGTGTCTGTAGATGAGAACGCGATCGCTGTTGTATCACAACCTCCAGAGGCTGTTGACACGACTTAATTTCTTTTCTGGGCTTGCTTTTTCCGTCCATTTCTGCATCTTCCGTGGAATTGTCTCGATCGAGATAGCGCAAACTTTCGCGCGCTGTAAGCACACTTCGGAAAGAACCGAGGTTTGCTTCGGCGGCTGACGTTCAGGCCGGAAACAGCCGAAGTACGGTTCGGCCGTTTCCGCCTACCACTTCCGCCAGTCGAAGTACGGTTCGGCCGTTTCCGCCAGCCACTTCCGCCTGATCACGCTGTGATCACGCACACAAGCGGCCAATCAGAGCCTAGCTGAGAGACAGGCCGTTATTTCGAAGCTTTCCATTGGTTTGCACTGGCCTCCGATTTGTACTTCGTGTGCCTTCGGTAATTATTCTTCGGTACCGGAAACAGTTGCAACGTAAAGCCGGGAAATGAAGCTTCGATGCTATACCAAACATGTGGCGTTCTTTGGAAGGAAGATGCTGAAACTAAGCTTTCAAATCTGTGCATTTTGGCTTCCTGGTTAGTACTTTTTTTTAATCTAGCGGTGGGTACCTTACAAAATAAATTGGTTTAAAATACTTTGAAACCTAAGCCAGCAAAATCGATCGCACACACGTGTAGCGGAGATGTTGTAGATTCCAAATCCGCGCTTAACACGAAACTCAATTTCTGAAAATTTTTCATGAAATTCTGCAGGCCGTGTCCCCCCTTAACTAACATGTCAAGAGAACACTCTTGGGGATGGTTTGGGGGTGTCTATTTGCTATTTTCAAAGCTACTTACAATGTTATGGTAAAGTTCATATGTTTGAATCTGTACAACTTATTAACGTGTGTAGTTATGGATATGTGGAGTTAAACAGGGAAAATATCTTTGGTCCAACAGCTCAGCACTGACAAATTGATTTATGCCAAAGGCATATTTTGCATCATTTAAAAAGAAAATCTTCATGAATCAAGGTTTTGAAATTTAATTTTGTGGAACTGACATTGATATCAAGAGATCAAAATCTCAGCAATTGTTTTCGAGTTTTGTATTGATAGAATATTTGAGAGGGGGGATTGGAGGGTGTTGCAAGGGATCTGACACTCTCATGATAACAATTTTACTACTTGACCTTAAAAGCACTTCAAGGGAAAATCCTGAATCCGTGTATATGCCTGTTGTCATTTAACTCCTTTCTGCACAGTGCAGGTTCTGTGAGACACACCTGTGTATGTCTGATTACAGGTGCACCAGGCTCACTCTGGCCCCCACAGTGGCAGGGCGGTGCGGGAGAGCAGCAGCAGGCGGCACCCCAGCACGCCATGCAGCCCCAGGAGGAGTTCAGTGACATGATTCGCATGCTGGACCAGCCTGCCACCGACTTCACCGAGTTTGGAATGTTCAACTCCTTTGCCGAGTGATCCCCTCTTCTTCTAGATACTTTTGACTCTCTGGAGTTGTCTCAGACAGGGATGGCTGGCCCTGCCTGCAAAGACTGGGCGTCCTTCTCTGTCTGTTTGAGTGAGGGAGAGAAAAAATTGCCGCAGAATGTGGTGCAGTGGTGCAGAAGATTGATTTGGAGGTGTTGTGTGAACTGGGTGACATGATGTGACCGTCGACTGCTTGCTGCTCCAACTGTTGGAGCCAGTCACAAACGTAGCATTGCGAGTGTTTGATGGAGAGTGTGTATGGCGACTGCTTGGCCTTCAGACGTACGCCTGCAGCCTGGAAGAGATCTGGGAGTGAGGAACAGCAGAGGACAGACGAGTGAATGGAGAGATGGCAGCAGTGTTGGAGAAGTTGTGTCATTAGAAACAGCTTGGCAAACTCCACTGCCAAGGCAGTTCTCGCCTGATGGCAACAGGTACAAGGCAAGCAACATCAGTCTGCAGTGGCAAAACCTCGTGTTTGGTAGAAGGAGGATTGTGAAGGCTGCTTGCCATAATGAAAAGGAAAGCTGTCCAGACTGCTGGGTTGGAGAAGGAAGAAATTTACACACTTCCATCTTGAAGATGGAAGTTTGGCAGACTGCATGGTGAAAGGGTGCCGTGTGTTCGGACAACAGCTTGATATTGATGGCCTTCAAGGAAAGAATGGTTGTTGAGGATTTTTGCTCTACCAACTCCAGTGGGAAAGCAATGGACTTTCTGTATGCATGTTTTGAGCCCCAGTCTGACATAACCCTCCCACCAGGTGTAATCATGCACATGGAAACCAGCTTGGGTTGATCTACCGTCTGACAAGGACCCTCTAGCACTTGTACATTGCAACTGGCTGGCAGTTGAGTCGGTCAACCCACCCTCTGTACACTGCATCCTTGTATCCAAGTTCAAAACCTTGTCTGTAACCACACAGTGACTTGCTGCCTGCAATCAAGGCCCAGACACCAAGTTTCAGTTTTTAATCATACTATCACCAAATGCACGAGATCGTGTATTTCTTCTCTTTTTTAAAATGATCATCACCAGCATGGGTGAGGCTTTGGAAGTGTTTAGTGTAACACTACATCATTTGTAATTGATTAAGATTTTTATCCTTTGTGAAATATTGGTAAGGCAGAATGCATGTACAAAAACTACAGTTGATAGAAAACTGTATGGAAGTGAGGTACTTTTGCTAAAAGGGATAATTAGGCTTTTCCCAATGACTGCATGGACGTTAAGAACCTTTTTTCTGAGGGAGTGGTCATTGATGTGATTGGTATTTGTTTGCTCTCAAAAAAAAAATAGCTGTGTGTTTATGTACATTTCTTCGTTGTTGACGATCATTTGTGCAACCTCTTTTAGCAAGTCTTCTGTTGGGGTACAGGACAAAAGCAGCAGCTGTGGGGAACGGTTGCCCTGGCTGAAGATTCATTCTCATCGCTCTCTCCTCATCACACTAACCCAGAGTTTAGGTTTGGGTAGAAAGCACTACTTTTCTCTTCATAAGAGAATTGATTTGCAGAATTGTTATCGATTTCAACTGTATTTTAGAATATGTAGATACTGACCAGGCATTAGATTTTTGTTGTTGTGGAAGATGGGATAAGAGTGGAGAGGGAAAACCTGCTTTGTCATGCTCACCATAGTGTGTGGTGACTAACATTCTCCCTGGGAAGATGTGTGCACTCGTTTGCATAATTTGTCATGGCTGCATCATTTAGTGGAATAGGCTTTGCTCTCACCTTTCCCCACAACCATCAACGCTTTTTTTTTCTTTTCTTTTTTTTGCCAGTGGTGGTTGATGAATTCACAATGGCAATCCTTGTGTGTCACGTGCTTGGCTTTGCTGCAGCAGTTGTGTTTGAAAAGCTGTCTGGAACTTCTCATGAAACCCATTGGATGAAGAGTACACTTCTCATGAAACCCATTGGATGAAGAGTACACTTCTCATGAAACCCATTGGATGAAGAGTACACTTCTCATGAAACCCATTGGATGAAGAGTACACTTCTCATGAAACCCATTGGATGAAGAGTTCTGTTGATTCTATGCATTTTCCCCCATGGACGATTCCTCTTCATTCCAATTAACCACTGGCTTTGCATGCTGTCATCTGCCATGGCCGACCCATTATCTGTGGAACATTTGGAAGTGGACAGATCAGGGTTGTCTCCCTTCCCAGCAAGGCAGCATTTCTGATGTGATGATGGATTAGCCAACTTAACATATGTTTTGCCATGGTTTAAGAGTTTGCTTATGTTTTGATGAGTCACAACAAGTGGAATTTGTTGTTGTTTGTTTCATCTTCAACCTTCATGGATACTAATTACGTGTTGATTGTTGATTTGTAATTTATAGCTTTGAACCCTTTTAACAAATGCTTCTGGGACCAGATGTGTTTTTCAGCATTTTTTTCTTCTTCTGTTGTTTTGAACTTGGAATCTTTTTTAAGCATTGTGACAGGATTTCCTCTAGACTTAAATGATGGGAACTTAGAAGTGAACACGGATGCATCCGGAATGTTCAAGAGCCAGAAACGCAATGCTAGTTGATGGCCCAGGTTCAAGAGGTTGAACAAGATGGACTAAGAACTTGCTCTTACAATGTTGGTACTGCTTTTAAGAGCTGGATGGGGAGAAAAACCCAAGATTGAGACCCATTATAGCAGGGGTGTTTGGATAGGGATTTAAATTTTGATTGCAAACTATTTGGTCAATTACAATTTCAGGGAAGGGTGTTTGTTGTTTTTATTTGAGTGGGTAGTTGGACAACTGAGCAATTGGGTGCAGCTCTGGGCTGGATGCTGGCACTGACAGAATGGCTGGGAACAGAGGGAGGACGGCAAGGGCTCTGGATGGGAAGGACAACAGGAGGTGGGAGTGGCTGTAGTCATGGTGATGATGGAGGACCAAGCCCTGGGATTGCATTGACATCCAGCCTTGGAGGCAATGTGAAGATGGACGGATCACCAACATTTCCTTGGCTTGCAAGCTGGACAATGAGAGCCTTGGTGGATGTTTGTGGACTTTCATTTGTCATCTGCTTGGACAAGCCTCATGCTTTCGTACGCTTTCAAGAATAGAGAGGAATGAAATTAATTTGTTCTATTTTAAAAGTTGCAAATCCAACCTTTTTTTCTTTTTTTAAAATTAGTCCTTACAATGCAGGTTTACTTTAGTGTTGATATCTACACAAACTATTGAGAAGCCTTATCACATCTAATTCACTCGATATTTACATGTTTTGCTGACCATGTGTGACATGGTTTGATGTCAGCTTGATATTTTTAGATGTATTTATAGAGTTTGTTTGCTTTTTGTGTGATTTGTGCAATTTTTAGAAAATTTATTGATTGTTGGCCTGGAAGCCATAGAACCATTTAACCTGTTGTCTTGTCATGGATTGGGCAGTGGGTCTGTGGATATTTAAAAGGAAATGTGGTAGTGGAAAGCTTTCAAAGCAGTTGCACTACAGTCTGTACCAATGGCTTGTACAATACATGGCACTGAAGCTGGAGCATCACGAGTGACTGGCTGTGGTCAGCTTGGAAGACGGACAATGCCAAGGTAGAAAGTAAGTGCTGGGGTAAATGAAGACTGCAGTGCGACCAGTGAAATCAGGAAAACTTGGTTGTGGTGTGGTGGGCATTTGAAGGTTTTGTTTATTAATCATACCTGCAAAGGTTTTTGGTAGAATGCTGTCTGATTTTGTAGGCTTTTGTCTGTCCCAGTAAGCACCATGTTGGCACAAGTTTGAATTTGCATAAGTTTGCCTGTATTGGCCCCAGTTTTGCCCCTGTAGGCTCAAATGTGTCTGCACCTCGCCTGAAAAGACCTAGTTTGTTTAGGTTACAGTATGGGCTCTTTTTTTCCCGTGGAGGCATTATTTTGGCTGAGGTAGACTTGTGTGGACTTATGGCTGCCTTGTCCTCCAGACACCCCCCTGTCTGTGTGTTCTGGCTGGTCATTCAGACACCCCCCTGTCTTTGTGTTCTGGCTGGTCATACAGACACCTTTCTGTCTGTGTGTTCTAGCTGGTCATACAGGCACCCCCCTGTCTGTGTGTTCTGGCTGGTCATACAGACACCTTCCTGTCTGTGTGTTCTGGCTGGTCATACAGACACCCCCCTGTCTGTGTGTTCTGGCTGGTCATACAGACACCCCCCTGTCTGTGTGTTCTGGCTGGTCATACAGACACCCCCCTGTCTGTGTGTTCTGGCTGGTCATACAGGCACCCTGTTGTGTTTCACCTGGGTTCACCACCGTGATCATGGCTCCATTTATTGCTTTCTGTTGCCCTGGTTTTGTCTCCTGTTCATACTTGACGAATAGTCAGTGCACAGTTATTCTGAGATAAGTCTGTGGTCATGTTGTATGCTGTACATAGGTGTGAGTATACTCTTCCAAGTTACTAAGGTCCATGCAAATGCTAATCATGTTGTCTTGTCACTGTTGTTGTATCATGAACTTGTCTGAGAGATTTTGAGCCGCAGGCTCCATCAAAGTACTGTGAATACATATGTATCTTAGTGTACGAGTTGCTGGTGAAATGTTGGGGGGTTTTGTTGGGTTTTGTTGGGGTTTTTTTAACGAGCAATTTCTGGCATTTCTGAGATATTTTGATAAGATGGTGTTGTATGATTTGTCATTTTTATCCTGAAAGGTTATGACGAAGTTGTAGTGCTAGAATCTCATCTTATTCATGAATGCTTAGTAACATATTGAATTTTAGAGATGTAAAATTGTCATGGCTTCACTGACCTCACTTTTCTGTAATGATCTGTTATGTCTCTAGGCATCTGTCTGAATGACTATCTTGGTCTGTCTGTCCACCTGTCTGTCTCTGTATCTCTCCCTCTGGCTTTCTGTCTCTCTCTGTCACTGTGTCGGGCTGTCTGTCTTTCTGCTTCTGTCTGTCTTTCTGCTTCTGTCTGTCTCTCTCTCTCTCTCTCTCTCTCTCTCTCTCTCTCTCTCTCTCTCTCACTCTCTCCATTTCTCTCCCATCCACTTTGTGAATCTATCCACTCTTTGTGCACATCAAAGGAGCCTATTTCAGTAAATTCTTCTAGAAGGCAGAGTTTCAGGTTGGCTTTTCTTGTTCCCACTCCCAACAAGGCAGACAGAATTTCACTGAAGTGTCCTGGAGCTCTGGAAGCACTTTATGAAAAAATGCTGTAAGTCATCAGCATGAGTCAATCAGTGGGTCAACAAACTGAAGTACAACCAGAGTTGATAATCTGTATTGGTGCCATTTGTCATTATGTCTGTGAATCTGTAACCACATATAAAGTCTTTGTATTGTTATTTTAGTGTTGCTGTCCATTTTTGTTCCCCTTTTGTGGGAGTCACAGTAAAACTTGGCTATATTCATTGACGTCATGACTTAGATTGGTGTAGCACTGGTACATGGTCTTAGGCATCTAGATAGCCATTTTGAGAAATTGATCAAAACTTGGATCTTTTTATCATTATTCTCTCTCTCTCTCTCTCTCTCTCTCTCTCTCTCTCTCTCTCTCTCTCTCTCTCTCTCTCTCTCTCTCTCTCTCTCTCTCTCCCTCCCCCCCCCCCCCCCCCCCCCCTCAGCCCTGGGCAGAGAGAGGCGCCAAGATGTGCTGATGTTAATTGACGGACGTCAGTGTGTTTTTTTTCTCCCACTCTCACATGGCAAGCCTCACAAAGTGTTTCCGGCCTCCAACCGGGGTGGAGATGTGAATGTGGGGTGACTGAAGGGGGTGGAGAGCAGAGGGTGGGGTGACTGAAGGGGTTGGAGAGCAGAGGGTGGGTGACTGAAGGGGGTGGAGAGCAGAGGGTGAGTGAAAGAGGAGAGATCAGGGCAGGGGGCTTGATGAGCTGGCTTCACGTCTACAGATTAGAAGTAAAAGTGATAGAATGCAAGAGAGTTTTTCCTTCCACTGTCAAAGCAATAAGTTATCTATGTAAAATATGAAGAAAAAAAGTAATACCTGCCAAAACCCACAAAACTGTGTGTGTGTGTGTGTGTGTGTGTGTGTGTGAGCCCATGCAGGTTATCATGACCTCGGCATCCTTATCTCTACCACACAAGACAACTCTCCTCTATGCAGCAATTCTCCACTACAGCAAGGGCGGCATCAGCCTCACGGCTTAAATTGAAAATTTAAAAAGTCGGTAGACAGCCTGTTATCTTCCCTATGGCATCTAGAGTGTGCGTCAAGTTTGAACCCAGCAGCTCTTGTGGTATGGAAATCATTTCCGTGAAATGCATCGAGAGAAACGCTCGCACACACAATCATGTCATAGTATCGCATTGCATCACATCAGTAACGCCAAACGTTAAATTTATGTACCGCTGCAAAGACCTCGGTAACCCGAACCAAACGGTTTGAATATTTTGGGGGGTCAAAATCGAATAGAAACTGTCGGAGATGAATGCGTTTTGATAAATGCGCAATGGACCATATCCACATATCGAGGCTCTGGGAGTTACTTCTCTTGTTTTCGGTGCAGCTTCCCGCGAATCTTTCATAATGCCGAGTAACAAGCACTGTGCTTGGGGACTATGTAAAGCGGATAGTAGATACCCTGAACGCTGTGTTGGCGTCAAATTCATTTCATTTGTGAAACCAGGAAAGAATATGTACCATCTAGATCGTTGCCTTCGCTGGATAAAAGCCTGCAATCGCCCAGCTGACCAGTTGAACGTCAACACAATCACGCAGTACACGTACATTTGCAGCAAGGTAAGATATCGCACGACGATTTGATTCAAGGCCTAGTGCTAATTGTTTTGATGGTCTGGTCTCAGTGTCACAGAAAATATGATGATTTAATCAATCACTGATTAAAAAAAATAAGTACGTTGCCCTATTTTGATTGACATTCTGAGTGAAATAGATCTATTTCGCTGTCCCGGCCGGCGAACATGTTGGCGGCTGTATTGAGCTTGTGTGTTCGTGTAGGTCTTCTTCATATACAACTAAACTAAACATTGCATTCAGTCTTTCTTTTCTGTNNNCAGCGGCACGCAGTACTTCCCTCAAGCCTCAGCGAAGGAACGGCAACTCCTTAAATCACACAAGTGACCCGAGGTAATCCCTAGCACATGACTCCAGTGCCAGCGAAAAAAGTCAAAGAGATGGAACGTGCTCTGTCTGCGCTATTTATACTGGCGAGTGGTGACGCGGCGCACTGGGAGTTACCTCCCTTTGCTCGCGGCGTCCCTAGCGCCATGTCTCGACCAATCAGATTGGCCGTTGCAGGCAGGCACGTGTGGGTATGAAATTTGCAATTTCCTTTTTCGAGGTCAGAAGGTCGTATATCACTGGTTTGTCTACTGGTAAGTTGGAGGGAAAACAAATCAGTTGCTAGTGAAGGGAATTAAATTTACAATACTAACAGCAAAAAATCATATGCAGCATACATTGAAATGCATGATAAACCAGAATTAATGTAACAATCTTCCTTGGGAAAGTATTTAGCCTCGTTCAATGAAACAGGAGCAAATGTACTTGAGACAATCATGCATCAGAATATGGTGTGTGTGTGTATGTGTTTGTGTGTGTGTGTGTGTGTGTGTGTGTGTGTGTGTGTGTGTGTGTGTGTGTGTGTGAGTGTGTGTGTCTGAAAGAGAGAGAGAGAGAGAGAGAGAGAGAGAGAGAGAGAGAGAGAGAGAGAGAGATCAAAGTCAGTCAATAAGGAAGTAAAAATGCTATATTTACCTTGCCAAAGAAAGGTGTCTCCAGCACTGGGTGGGTTGACCAAAAGTGTTGAAGCTCTGGCTTATCTATAAGCCCCATGGCCATGAGAAGAGCTAGGAATTTCTTCATCTAGACTTGATTTGTCCGTTTCCACTTCTTGAGGTAGAAAAACCCTGGAATCTGCTCGGCAACCTTCTGTGCGTAATCAGTTGTCTCTTTGACAAACAAGTCAAATATTTCATCATCGATGAAAAGACCAAAATAATCTTTCGGCGTCTTCTCTCCGGGAATGTTTACTTTCAAACCTGGTGCACCTGTAAAGGCAAGAATGTCACCGATCTCGACGTATTCCACCTCTATCCATCCTTCATCAGCAGCTGGTGATACCGTTCGCATGCCACGCCTACTTCGACCTCGCACACTCGATCGAGTCCGGCGTCGACTTGGCCGAGTGGAACTGGTCGAGGCACTCTCATAACTTGGACTGGGCACTATCTCATCAGATTCCAAAGAATCTAGGTCAAAATCAGAGCTCTGATCGCTATCATAGACCTCACTTTCACTGTCTGAATCAAGGCGTGGCTCTAAAAGCGATTTCTGGGTTGATTCACTCTCCATTTCTGTCATTTTTGCATGAAAAACGGCATCAAAACACTCGCGATTTCTTCTAGAACGTACTTCGTACGTTTATTCAAGGGAGGTAACAATGTAAACACCCTGGGTTCTGTCTAAAGTACGAACTGAACCAAAAACGAATCATGGGGTCCTCAGACGTATATATACGTCTGCCGGTGACGGCGGCTGTTCAACTGAGACGTATATATACGTCTCCCGTCAGGAATGGGTTAACATGGAAGTCGGTTATATTCTGCACTGGCAGTATGAAGATAATGCAATTCACACATCAGTCTTTTGAAAGAAAAAAACAACCCACAAAGCATTCCTGCATTCGACACCCACATGTTCTGAATATCAGAAACTCCATACCCAAAGGTTCATGCTGATTGAGGGGGGCATCTAGCCACAGCAGTTGTACGAGATTACCATACATGAAAGCATTTCTGCTCATTTGAACACCCAACTGCATGTCAAATTTCAAACAACTTCCCTCAGCCGAGGAACAATAGCTTACCTGGATATCTGAGTCGCTGACACCGAAGTCCAGATTTGAGATGAGCAGCTTTCCCTGTGTGATGCCTCCTCCTCCAAGCATGGGACCTCCCACTCTATTCATCCTCTTCATGCCACCAGCACCACCATCATACATGTCGTGCTGCCACACATCTGGGATCTCCTTGGGCTGAAAGGGAGGCAGAAACAAGGAACTGAAGTGGCAGGCACAGTGGAGCAGGCACAGTGGAGAAGCCAAGGTGAACGTTGACAGAAAGGTCGTCACTAGAATTCCATAATTTGCAAACAAGTACTTTGCAGGTGCACACAGTATTTCTGTACATGTACCCTGGGACAACATACATACAATCCCCAACACAGAGAAATATAATATTGGCAAATCTAGGCATCCAGGATGTTCAAATCCATTTACCCGCTTGCCTCTGGTGAGTAAATTTGTTTCGGGAATATATAAAATTGCAGTTGCTTGCCTGTCAAGCTAGGAAAGGGGGGGGGGGGGGGGGGGGGGAGAGGGAGGAGAAGCACTTCAATGCTGCTTCTGTTAGACTTTTCCCTACTCTTCATGACTTTATTTCAGAAGTTGTCGTTTGCTGCAATGTCCGCCACGAGACATCCTGTCATGCAGACGCCTGGTTTACAATGAGAGCAAATTCAATCTTCAATAGATGCATTTGAGTCATTCTTAGCTAGTGGAGACTCTCAGGAAACACCTCTTTCAAGCCCCCAAAACAAAATGTATGATTATTATTTTTACAAAATCAAATCATATTTGTGTTTTACTTATGTAAATGCATCTGGAAAAACGGTACCGTGGCAAAAAGTTTATTTTATGCATGTTTAATTTTAATTCAATCCCGATTTTGTGCTGAAAATGGCGTCGGAAAACGGGAAAGCTGACACCATGCTTTTCATTTGTCCCATGCAATAACTGTTAAGTTAGTGAAACCCAATTGATTGCATGTATGTGGTTGGCCATGGATTGAATAAAGGAGCTATACATTCAAATGCTTTTAATTGCTTGCTTTTGGTTGTAAATTGGGGGTTTAAAATCGAGGGTTACTTGCATACTCATGGCGTCACAAAATTCCGCTCTTCAACTTTAGGTCCAGCAGACGACAAAACTACACAATACACAGAATTCTGTTGGAAACTGGAAAACATATGAAACACAAGCACGTTGTTATAAAGAAAAGGAAAAAGTAGATTGCAGGAGGCTTGTAATGTCTTGGTTTGAGTTTGGTGTCGCGTTCGTCATGCAGGTTCGCAAAGTTTGTTTTCGAAGGTAAAAAAAAAAATGCTGCGACGTCGCTACGACTGACTGGCCCAGAAACCTGTATTTTCATACTCTACACCAAACTTGATGACGTTTTATGCAAATTAGTCACGTGTGGCGCCTTTCTACAGCAAATTCAATGACGTGTCACACGTTTGCAATCCCACGTGCGCAAGTTACCGCGTGTTTTACTTTGTACTGTTCTGGTTGAAAATCGCTCGATTTCGGACTTCTTTCGTTTGCAAAGTGTGCGCAGTCTCTAAAGCTATATAGTATTGAATACAATGCTCTGTTTTGACTGAGCAGCGATAGATTTAGAAACTTAGTTGATTTGCTACCGGAAAATTTCTATCGCGTGTCGATTTTTCGGGTGTCGTGTGTGTTGCAGGTAATCGGGAAACCAAGTGATCTGCGTTGCTTTTGTAGAAAACGTCTTCTTTCTTTCCGTCATGTATGTTTTGTCGATCAAACTAACTATTGCTGGGGTACTGAGTAGTGATTTCTCTTTTAAATTCTCAAGGAACTTCGAAGCATCGGATCGGGTTTCTTGCATCACGCGCGTCACCATTTTGTGTCGCGCATCGCGCAGGTTACCATTTTCATACATTTGATTAGCCAATTTTCATCAAATAATTAGTGTTATTATGTGATCCTTGAAATATTTCAAGTGTCTATGTGAAAATCATGTGGCTTCAGCATGACTGTGATTGTACAAAAATCTGGACTGAAGGGGAAAAAATAAGTGGGATGGTAACCTGCACATGGCGTCACACATTTGCTTGCCTCATACCCCTTGCCAGTTGCACTCATTATCTTTAACAAGAAGGGCAAAGCCCATACGACTCACATGCTTGACCTTGACCTTTATATGACCTTGACCTTCAGGTGACCTTCAAGGTCAAGGTCAAACAACTAAACCTACCAATGACATCATACACAAAGAAATGCTTTACACATTTTTCCTACCAAAATACACGTGACCTTGACCCAAGGTCAAGGTCATCCAAGGTCATGCAACACAAAGCTGTTAATTCAAGACATAGGAAGCACAATGGTGCTTATTGGCACTTTCTACCATGAGATATAGTCACTTTTAGTGGTTCACTCCCCATTTTGGTCACATTTCATAAGGGTCAAAGTGACCTTGACCTTGATGATATGTGACCAAATGTGTCTCATGATGAAAGTATAACATGTGCCCCACATAATTATTAAGTTTGAAACAGTTATCTTCCATAGTTCAGGGTCAAGGTCACTTCAAAATATGTATACAATCCAACTTTGAAGAGCTCCTGTGACCTTGACCTTGAAGCAAGGTCAACCAAACTGGTATCAAAAGATAGGGCTTGCTTTGACCTATATACCGCTTGTAGCTAAGGTCGCCATTCTCAATAACGTGGGAGAAAATTGGGAAAATGTGAAAAATGACTGTTTTTGAGACCACATTTATGGCTCCTGTGACCTTGACCTTCAAGCAAGGTCAAGTCACTATGTATGTTTTTTGAGGCCTTGTCATCATACACCATCATGCCACATTTGGTGTTGATAGACTTAATAGTCTCCGAGAAAAATCCAACGTTTAAGTTTTTTACGGACGCCCGGACGGACGGACGCCCGGACGGACGGACGGACGACACGGCTCAGTACATAGACTCACTTTTGCTTCGCATGTGAGTCAAAAATCATTCACACTGATGGATAAATGAGTACTCCAATCATATTAATAGTTTTTTTTGGGGGAAAAAAGATTTCTAGTTATTAATTTCTTGCATTGGTGTCACAACATCATGCAGGTTACCCGTGCAGGGACCACCCACAATTATTTTTTTTTGGGTCTAAAGTATTATAGACACTGATTCACTGCTTACATATTCATATAGTTGATACACATCTCTTCAAAATGGCACAAGTTGTTGGACCCTTCTGGTATGTTTGTTATTTGAATCAAATTCCTGTATTTGGTCTCCACTAGCTAAGAATGACTCATTTGTAATATGTACTGCAAGTAAGCCTCTGCCGAAGAGAGAGTGGGGGTGGGGAGTGGGAGAGAAAAGAAACAAAACAATCAAGAAAAGTGAGAGAGACACAAAGAATATGAACATGATATTCAGAAATGTGAAAAGATACAGGAAACTGATCAAGAGAGACTAGAGAAACTCACTGAAGTCTGCCACCCCGACAGACCTCTCTACTGTTCAGCTCCACTCTCCTCAATGGAGGAGCTTGACCGTCTGCCTGCCATTGACTGAGGATGGATAAATGGATGGATGGAGTTTTATGGCCTATCAACCTTTGAAGGCTATGTAAAGCCGTTTCTTGTGATAACCAATTAAATTAAGAGTAAGATCAGTCAAGTTATGATGTCTTTATTGATTCGCCTCTTATGAGTCGCATAGGGAGACGCGGTGGGTCTATTCTTGTAACCTCCAACCCACAGGGGGACTGCAATTGGGGTGTGGCCGAGAGCTGCCAGCACAGGACGGTTACCTACATGGGACTAAGAACCTCATCTGCTGCTGCAGCCATCAAAGATCCTGTAGTGCAGCCACCAGAAGACAGTGGAGTGGAGAGTGAAGACGAGAAGCAGGGTGAAAAAGCAGTAGGGCTCCCCATCCCCCAATTAAAAAGTTGTGGGTACAGCTGAGCTGCCAACCCACCATCATGCAGAGCTGCCAACCCACCATCATGCCAAAGAGTAGCACCCAGAGCTTTTGGAGTAGCATTTAAGAAATAGGCGCAGCACACACGCAGAAGAAGGAAAGTGCCGATGTTTGCGCATGCACAAAGCGCTGAACCGCCGGCGTGAAAGGGGGGGGGGGGGGGGGGAATTGGGTGCAAAGGCGCTGAGCGCTGGACCGATGGCGTGAAGTGGTGTGTGTGTGTGTGTGTGTGTTCTACGTGACGGTCAAAAGTGCAGTTCGAGGCTTTGAATAATCATAGTTTTTCCCGGACGATCGTAGCACTTGGCAGCTCTGTTACAACTTACAGTAACCCAACCAATTTTACCCTGGCCTTTTTTTTCTATCAGTGAGAGAGAGTGAGAGAGAGGAAAAGAGAAGAGAAGAGAAGAGAAGAGAAGAGAAGAGAGAGAGAGAGAGAGAGAGAGAGAGAGAGAGAGAGAGAGAGAGAGAGAGAGAGAGAGAGAGAGAGAGAGAGAACAATGAACTGTGGTCCCGTCTTCCCTGCGCTATGAGCACTCAGGGACTCATTTAAGCTTATATATACAAGTGTTTTAAGTGAAAGCAAGTTTGGTTGATGTTTTAATCTGGCCTCTTTCCCCCCAAAAAAAATTTGGAAAAAAAAGTTAAGGCAGACTTACTGAAACCCCCCCCGGGCCATGGTACCTGAACCATACTTTTGGGGGGAGGGGGCCGCCCCTATGGGGCAGTGATTCTGAAGAGGAGTGGTTAGTTCTTAACAGAGCACATTGAGGTCACAGACTTGGAACATGCCATCTGTTGCACAGCACTGGTGACAAATGATGGTTGTTGCAATGTTGGTGTTTTGCGGCCTATCAACCTTTGTAGGCTATGTAAGGCCATTAAGCATGAAAATCTTTAGAACAGTTCGGAGTAAACGCTAATCAAGTCAAGGTGTCCATAGTTATTCGCTTCTTACGAATCACGTAGGGAGATGCTGTGGGTCAATTCTTACCTCGAACCCACAGGGGGAATGGTGACAAATGACAGCTGGGCAGAGTAAACATTGTTTAAACCTACATAATGGTCAGGATGAATACAGGTTGTGGAAGCTCCTATTAGGATGATTTCTTTGTTGTGTTATGACTTTGAACCAACACTAGCAGTCACACTGAGGGGAAGATGCATCATAGACGTTCACCTTGGACATGCACATTCATACTCATTCAAGCACACACAGGATTACAATACAGGGTAATGACACAGGGAGGGATGGATATCGTTTTACGGCCTATCAGCCTTTGTAGGCTATGTTAGTATGTAAGGCCATTAAGCACGAAAATCAATTGAACAGTTTAGAGTAAACGCAAAGTCACAGTGTCCCTAGTTAATCGCCTCTTATGAATCGCGTAGGGAGACGCGGTGGGTCAATTCTTACCCCGAACCTACAGGGGGAATGACACAGGGTAGTAGCCGATAGGTAACAGTAAGTTATTATTCATTTAGATTTCTCCCATCCCAGAGATTGAACCATAGTTTTGCACCTCACACATAATCAAGGTCCAGACGTTTTATCATGTTCAGAGAAAGTTTTGGTTTTGCATTACTGAATGCAAATGGTTGCGTGAATTTTTCTAGTCAGTATTGACTTGGTTAAATGTTAGATTGTTTATGTGCCTTTGCAGTTTTCTAATCAGATGGATCATGTTTTGATGACTACTGTATAGTTTATAGTCTTCTTGCTGGTGAGATTTAAAGCTTAAATAGTTATCAACTCAGTTCTAATTTTGGATCTTGTTTTGTTGGTGTGATTTTAAAGCTTAATTGTGTTTTGATCATTATAATTTAGTTTGGTTTTCTAGTAAGTTTATGTGCTGGATAATGCAAAATTTAAATCTAAGCAATGTTTTTAATTGCTACATTATTTTCAATAAACACATTTAGAGGAAATTCCATACTGTACATTCGCTTTTTGACTCAATACAAATACTGAAATAGTGTATGAAAAACTGGCTGGTAAAGTGGTATTTATTTTTAGCAGGTTCATAAATTGCATGGGCAACTAACCCGGCAGGGTGGTAAACAAAACAACTTCTGAACACCCTGGCCTGGACATCCATTAGGTTGTGTCAGTGAATGAGAGATCTTTCCCATCAAATCTCACCCAGTGGTTGTTGGTCCTGCTAGTGCTAACCAGTAGTGGCAGAGTACAACACGCACTACTCGACTAAATCACTCAGCTCACCGAAATAAAGTGCCGTTTAGTTTGAGAAAATTAAATAGGTATGTCAGTGAGGCCATTTTGACGTCTGCGCAGAAGCAGGTAAAGTGTGTTTATGTTTTGGGCGGGCTTGCCAAACCGTGTCAAATGGCAAGGCTTTTAGTTAGTTATCTATAGCTTGGTTGTCAACCAAATTTGGTGACAACCAAGCAATAGATAAGATGAAGCGACGTTTTTTATTCGTAGCGCTCTCTTCCGGAAGGGAAAAGAAAAAGAAGAGCTGCAATATCAGCTCTTCAAAAGGTACGATAACATTTCTTACAACAGTTACAAAGGACGTCCAAAGTATTAAACGTCAATAGATTACCATTTCAAGATAATTTTTGCCAAGTTTCATCGGTCTGAGTTGTTTAGATCAGTAGAAATTTACATTGTCCTGATGATCATGTGACGGCCATTTCTCATTTTGACCGGTTTTCGGGTGATGACAAGACTGAATTTATGAGCAATTTGACTGTTGTTTAAAAAAAATAAACACGTGGATGTGGTTAAACATTTACGTTTCTGTTTTTGTATGTGTGTATTATGTTTTTGCCACTGACAAAACGAATTTCCTTGTAACAATGAGGACAATAAAGTATCTTGTATCTTGTAAATGGACATCTTTGTGATTGTTTCTGGGCATTTAGTGGCTCTAATCCTTTTTTTAAGAGAAAACTGTTTTGGTGATCAACAGGTACACAGAGGTTCTTGTCACGTGACCAAATTGCAGTATTTTGATTGGCGGATTAGGTCTTTGCTGTCTGCTACATCGTGTATGTTGTGGTTTGTTTCGTTGTTTGTTTCCAGGCCCAGTATTTTTCCATCTGTCAACACTTGGTTAGATCATCTGCATGATATAAAAAGCCCACCTGCAAAGTTGTGAGATAATTGAGCAAAAAACAACAGAGTTCTGGCCATTTGTAATACAAAACAGGTACACAGAGGTTCTTGTCAAGTGAGTCCAGACCTGCCAACCCACCATCATGCCAAAGAGTAGCATCCAGAGCTATTTGGAGTAGCATTGAAGAAATAGGCGTAGCGGAGGTTGGGGGGGGGGGAGGGGGGAAGGCAGCGTGATAATAAGCTGAACCGGCGGCGTGAAAGCGGGGGGGGGGGGGGGGGGGGGGGGGGGGGGGGAAGAGATAAGGCTGTGAAAGCGGGGGGTTGGGGTTGTCCATCACGGTCAAAAGTTCAAGCACGTGGGAAAAGCGTGGTTTTTATGGACAAGCGTAGCAGCGTAGCCAGCATGCCTAAAGCGTAGCATTTGGCAGGTCTGAGTGACCAACTCGAAATATTTTGATTGGCGGATTAGGTCTCTGCTGTCTGCTACATCGTGTATGTTGTGGTTTGTTTCGTTGTTTGTTTCCAGGCCCAGTATTTTTCCGTTTTCCTGTGGCGAGTTCTGTCCCTTCGTGGTGCGGTCGCTTCGGTGTAGCGGTCCGAAAGTTTAGCTAAATTAGTTTGGATTTTGGCCACCCATGGGTTTCAAAATTTGAGTAGAGCTATTTGAACATATTGAGATACCGAAACATTATTTCTAACATCCCCATAAGTACCTTTTGGTGAAGGTCCAGTGGTTTTCCGTTTCGAGCACCTAACGAAGTGCACAGAGAGACCAAGATGGCGGCTTTTTGAATTTGTACTACTAGTGTTTAATAACTTGTTTTTGGCACATGTTTGTCTCACCTACACCATTCCTGCTAACGCTGACTAAGAGGTAAGTGTCTTTTGCTTCACTTGTACATTTTCAAAATTGTGGGTAGGAAGAGGCACCTGACACATCAAATAAGCATGTCTAGCCGTAAAAGTTCCACCGGGACTGCTAAGAGTAAGGACAAGTTGGGCACTACATCCAAGGGGAAGGGCCACGGTGGTGGTCAGCCATGGATTTGTATCCACTGCGAGGATGGGTTGTCGGAGGAGGATGAAGAGGCAATTGAATGCCACGGGTGCAAGCAGTGGTGTCACCGTAGATGCTCAGACCTTAGTGAGGCACAGTTCAAGTGTTTGAGAGAAGGGGGAGACTTCATGGTGTGGCTCTGTAAGAGGTGCAGAGAACAAGACAAGAGTGAGGCCTCTAGCCGTATCGAGGCAAAACTAGACAGTATTCTCACTTTCATGGCATCCCTAAAGGGAAGAATGGATGAACAGGAGGAACGAATGGAGGCATGCAGCGCGGAAGCAATCGAGAGGAAGATCACAGCAACAGTTGAAAGAAAGGTAGAAGAATACATGGATGATTGGCAAGAAAAGGAGAAGAGGAAATTGAACATCATAGTTTCAGGACTACCCGAGAGTGAGGAGGGCACGGCAGAGGGGAGAAGGGAGGAGGACAGGGAGAGGGTGAGGATCCTAGTCAAGAAGATTGTAGATGTGCCCGATGGGGAGATAGATGAACCAGTCAGACTGGGGGCATTCAAGATAGGGACTAACCCAAAACCTAGGTTGCTCAAAATGACAGTAAAAACTGAGGCAACAAAGAGAGCAATTATGAGGAACGTGGGCAATGGCATGCTGAATAAGGGGGTTCCCTTTGACAAGAGAGTGTACATAAACAATGACAGCACCCCAAAAGAGAGAGAGAGGATTAGGAAGATGAGGCAAGAAATTGAGGAGAGGAAGAGGGGAGGGGAGCAAAATTTGATGATCAATTACAGAGAGATGAGGATCGTGACTAGGTTGGAGAGGCCGGGGAGGGGGGAGGGTGGACTGGCTATGGAGAGTCGGGAGGCGGATACGTCCACCCGGGGGGCAGCGGCTGCTGCACCGGGGAGAGGCCGAGTGGGTGATGGGGATGGCAGGCAGTGACACAAAGTCGCAGCTCATGTAAATAGTTGTACAGATGCTGAATATCATTCTGAGTCAGGGGGTTCTACTTCTGTATCGTCTTGGGATACTTTTGATGATTGTTCCTATTCGAGGTTTTTGTATACAAATGTGGACTCCTTTTTGAACAAAAAAGATGAACTTCTCTCACGTCTAACCGATATCAGACCTAATATAATTGGTCTTACGGAGATAAGGGCAAAAAACCAACTGTATAGCGTAAATATAGCTGAGTATGAAATACCAAACTATGATCTATTTATGAATGTTGACCCGAAAAGAGGAATAGCCCTATATTTCGACAAATCATTGAATGCAAAAGTCTGGGAAGAATTCCAAAATTCTGGCTTTGAGGAAAGCTTATGGTGTACATATAAAGGAGCAAACGAAGAGAGTGTGATTATAGGATGTGTATATCGCAGCCCGAGCTCATCACTGGAAAATACAGAAAATTTGTACAAGTTACTAAAAGATGACAGACTATTACAGTATGATAAGATATGCATTGTTGGAGACTTTAATTTTCCTAGAGTAAATTGGGAGGGTGAATGGAATGGTGAGGTCAATAATGTCTTTATCGAATGTGTACGCGATGCTTTATTAATCCAAAAAGTCGTACAACCTACTAGACATAGAGAAGGGCAGAGATCTACAGTCGATGACTTGGTCCTGGTCAATGAGGACAACTTAGTATCTGACATCCAGCACTTAGACCCTGTTGGTAAAAGTGATCATGATGTGCTTCTATTCGACTTGCATGTCCCCAGAACAAAAACTGAGAAGACACTTAAATACAAATATGATTTAAACAAAGGTGATTATGGAAAGATGAGGGAACTGATTAGTAAATGTGATTTCTCAGTCCTAAGTGAATTAGATGTGGAAAGCTCATGGTGTTATATCCGCGACTTGATTGTGGACAGCATGAGACAATGCATTCCGGAGAAAAGTTGTGGGAAGCATGGAAATATTAAACCCAGATGGATGAATAGTGAGGTGAGAAAGTCAGTGAAAAAGAAGTATAATCTGTATAAAAAGTATTTACAATCAAGGCAAGCCAGGGAATATCATAGCTATAAGCTTGAACGAAATAAGTGTAAAAAACTAATCAAGAAGGCAAGAAAAAGCTTTGAAAAAAACATCGCTAGTGGGAGCAGAGCAAATCCAAAACAGTTCTGGAAATATGTGCAGGAAAGGACAAAGTCAAACACAAGTATAAATGCTTTAAAATCTGGAAACGGTGGGTATGCCGTATCAGATGAAGAAAAAGCGGAGACTCTAAACACGTTTTTCTCTAGCGTTTTCACGGAGGAAGACAAAACCAGTGTACCTCTTCTGCCTGAGGGAGAGTATTCTAAGGGTGCTACTGTGACTGATATTGTTATAACGCCAGACGCAGTACGTAAGAAACTAAATGATCTCGATACCTCTAAAGCCCAGGGACCGGACAAGATACCACCAAGAGTACTGAAGGAACTATCTAGAGAACTAGCTACCCCATTATGTCTATTATTTAATATGTCTATTGAAACGGGTATTGTACCAAGCGACTGGAGATCTGCAGAGGTTACTGCTATATATAAAAAAGGCAGCAAGTCAGAACCTGGAAATTACAGACCTGTTAGTTTAACTTGTATTGTGTGTAAAGTGTTAGAGTCGATTATTCGAGACACACTAAACTCACATCTTCACGACAATAACCTGTATGCTAAGTGCCAACATGGTTTCCGTAGTAGGAGATCGTGCATAACTCAATTAATGCAGGTAATGGAAGAACTTACTAAGATGCTTGATGAAAGGAATCCAGTAGATATCATATATCTTGATTTCCAGAAGGCTTTCGATTCCGTTCCCCACGAAAGATTACTGTGTAAGTTACAGGCTTACGGAGTGACTGGTAGAATTTTAAGTTGGATAAGGAGTTTTCTGTCAGGAAGAGTCCAGAAGGTGAGAGTTGGCAATGCAAACTCATCCATAGCAAACGTACTAAGCGGAATTCCACAAGGAAGTATTTTGGGTCCGGTTCTGTTTACAGTCTTCATAAACGACTTACCAGAAGGGATACAGTCATCATGCAAAGTTTTTGCCGACGACACGAAGATATATGATAAATCAAGAAATTGTAGCCGGGTGCAGGGTGATTTAAAACGATTGGAGAGGTGGTCGGATGTGTGGAACCTATATTTTAATGTAGAAAAGTGTAAGGTAATGCACCTTGGGAAAAATAATCCAGGTTTTAATTACACTATGAAAATGGGAAAAGATGACTTAAACCTAAGTGTATGCAACGAGGAGAGAGACTTGGGAGTCACTTTTGACCCTAAATTGACATTTGACCCACATATTCAAGCTTCTATAAACAAGGCCAACCAGATGATTGGAGTTATCAAAAGAACCTTTATATATTTAAACAAGGACGTTTTCATCCAGCTATACAAGGCTATAGTTCGACCAAGAGTTGAATATGGTAATATTATATGGTACCCGCATTTAAAAAGACAGTCAGAGGCTGTGGAGAGAGTCCAGCGCCGGGCTACCAAGTTGCTGAGCGAATGCCGGGAGATGTCCTACAGCGAGCGCTTAGAGTATTTAAATCTGCACTCACTGAGGGGAAGGAGGATTCGCGGTGACCTAATAGAGACGTATAAATTGTATAATAATCTCGTAGACGTGGAGTGGAGCGACTTTTTTGAGTCACCGAGCTATACCAGTACGAGAAATGCAGACGGAAAGGTATTTATCCAACGTAGTAATACTAACCTAAGGAAGTATTGTTTCAGTAATCGTGTTGCTCACCTGTGGAATAACCTTCCGTTTCGGCTTAAGACTGCACCAACTACTAACAGCTTCAAAAACCAACTGGACAAGGATCCTACTTTTAAGTCATTATTTAGAAGCTATGATGAGTGACGTTGTCGAAATTAGAAATTACACTATGACCCTATATAAGGCAACACATTACGATGGGGCGTTTAAAAGGCTTCACGGCCTATATCCAAGCCTCTCATACTACTACTACTACTACTACTACTTGGTTAGATCATCTGCATGATATAAGAAGCCCGCCCACCTGCCAAGTTCTGAGATAATTAAGCAAAAAACAACGGAGTTCTGGCCATTTGTAATACAAAACAGAGAAATTTGGGAACACTTTTCTTCACAAATATTTTAATCCTTCAAATAAACGTCATTTTAAAAAAAAACCGATTTTAAAATGGTTTTTTCTACAATGTTTCTACTTTATAGTGCTTTTTAATGGTGCATTTGAATCCTCCACCCCCCCCAAAAATAAATTTCATTGTGACATACCTAAATTAAAGAAAAGTTTAAGAGGATGCGCTAATGTAATTCCACAAGTAAACATCATAATAAAAAACATCACTACAACGTTATCCTCGACTTGATTATGTATCTTGTGAAGTTCCAACTTGCACATTTGAACAAAGAAGCAGAGCACACTCCGACACAGCACCGAACCTCTAATTTCGTCGTCTCTAAATTGCAGAAAAGTATGCGATCTGAATCAGACTAAAACACGCGATAGGCAAAATGAACAGTTAATGGACAACCAATGACTAATTTGAACACGTAGGCTAGCATATAACGAGAAATGACAATCGGGCAAGTAAATACACCTCTGCGACTACATCATCACAATCACATTCGCATGCAACATGATGATGATGATGAACATCTCGCAACTCGCTACTCCGGTCATCCCGTCGAGCTACCGCAAGAAACGGACAAGCAATGTCCTAAAATATGGCTAGATCAGCAAATATACTACAATGACAGAGTTACATAATTAAGACACTAAATGATTTCAAAAGTATCATTACTTACTCTGGAGTATGGTGCCGGGCGGCCTCGACGTTGTACCCCACCACGGAAGACGCCACCGCCACCGCCGCCCCGAGCCGGGCGTCCTCCTCTCATTCCAGCTCCACCGCCTCCCCTGCCACCTCTACCCCGCATACCACCTCTCTGTCCTCCTCTGCCTCTTCCTCTGCCACCTTTGTTTCGGTTTTGCTTGATGATATCATCCAAGCTCATATCTATTTTGTCCGACATCGTGATTTTTAGGCTGTTCGATCACAACTAATACACATCAAGCGTGCGCCAGCCGAAAATGGCGGTTAAGGGAATGATGGGAAAAACGATGCAAATTTAGTTTTAATAATCAGACTAAAATGATATGTAATCAGCAATTTATGCTAAAATTAAAATAAACAGAGTATATATTATGTTATTTCAAACTATGAATGGTATATTTTTAATCACGGGTAAACGAGAGTTCACTCTAATAATATCATATGGGACCTCCGTCTGCTACACAGTTACACTTCCGCAATATATTCAGTGTGAACTCAAAAGCCGTCATGAAGCTTCGTAGACCAATGTTATGATCGGTAGTTGTTTGTGGTTAGAGTAACAACTATGACCATCACACCAGAAGCAATGGATTCTATAAGAGAAAATTTTAAGCGGCGCATGTCCTATGAAAAGGTAATGAGAGTCGGCCTATTGACTTCGATTAGTGTTGTACTAGTGTAATCTCCATCAGCTAATTACCGAAATACCTTATTCACACCCGTATTGTTCCTTCACTCCATTTACATTTTTGCCGTAGTGATATTGTTGTATTACGTTTTGTGTTTTTTCAAGCCTTTTTAGTCATGTACCATCCAGTGACTCGCGCACTGATTGTGACTGAAGAGTACTACTTAGCCTTAGGCATGATTGGGTTCGCATGTCAATTGATGATTACTTGCGGTTGCTCAGCTTGATTTCTTGTTGCCACCGTGAGTGTATTGATCTGTTTCTGCCTTACTCGTATGATGAATGAAATGAGTAGATGTGTATACGCTCTGTAAAGCGCAGTGTCATCCTGCTTCGTTTTTGAGAGTGAGGTCAGTTCGGGAGAATAGTTTCATGGTTAGACTTAGATCATAGATGTGCTTTCCCTGTAAGGTATGTCGTTACGTATACGCATCAATAATGATTTCAATTAAGTTATTCAGAAATACAGTTGCATTGACACTGTGCACGATTGATTTGTTCTGACTAAGAGGGGTGAGGCTGACAAAATAGAGCTGAAATTGCTGGTTGATAGGATGATTTTCGTAAATTTTGTCAGTCTGCATAGGACAGGTCTTGTCACATAAAAGTTGCTGTTTTGGTCCAGTACTTTCAATGCAGAAACACTCTTTGGGTCCACCATAGTACTGTTTTGATAGAATTCACATGTAGGATTAATTACTGAAGGTGCATTATATTCTGGCAGACAAAACCTTGGCTGGCATAGTATAATTAGGGATTTACACTCATTCATTCATTCAGTGTTGCACTCTGGCTAACTGCAGCCTTTAGAGGCATACTGACCATGTGCTGACAAAATCTCATATTTGATGGGCACCACTTCCTTGCTCACATTTACTTCATTGTGAGGTGCTGAGAGAGGGGGGAAAAGATACAAGGTATGGTGTATATTTAAATAACAAGTGAGTTTTATTGACTTGCTTCTTGCATGGAAACACATGTGGAATATGAATGTGGAAGTACTTATTTGCCAATGAGACAACAGTTTGTTCAGTATCAAGAAGGAACAGATATGGTTAGTGTTTAGGAGACCAGTATATTGGTCACCTTATTGGCCGGAGACGCGTTATCATCACTTCCGGAGTTATTTGTAGAAGCCAGGTGCTTTCAGCCATGTTGGTAGGAGGCGAGGGCTGTCTGCTAAGCTGTGCTCAGGAGACGTGCAACCATGCCAACTTCTTGCTGAGTGAAAAATTGTTTTAACAACCAACAAAAAGACAAATTAAGACGAGTCAAACGCTCCTACTACTTTATACCATCAGAGAAAACCAATCAAGGTCCGATTGTGCACAGCGAAGGGCTACCAAGCTGATAGGCTCGCTGAAAGAGAAACCCTACAGTGAACGGCTGGCTGCCTTGAAGCTACCCTGTCTAGAGTACCGACGCAAGAGGGGAGACATGATCAAAGTCTACAAGTACCTGCATGGCATATATCGGACACAGCGCCTCCATTTCTCCCTCTTCACTGGTAGAGACACCAGAGGCAGTAGCCTGAAGCTAGGCAAGCCCCGCCACAGACTCAGTGTCCGAGGCAACTTCTTAAGCGAGAGGGTAGTGAGCATCTGGAACAGCCTCCCAGACCAAGTCGTGACGGCACCATCTGTGAACGCCTTTAAGGCCAGGTTAGACGCCCACTAGACAGACCTCCCTTCTATATACAAACCAGAGTGCTACTTGTAACTTAAGGCACGATCCCACCATGCATGCCAAAGTTTGCCTAAAAGTTACAATGAAGACGACCCCAGAAAGGATGCCTCAAGCATCTTACAAGTACAAGTACAAGTAGGGTGACCGAAGCTAGATGAAGAGGATGGAAAAAGAAGATTTACAGAATATATCTGACCTTTCGAGACAAACACCCGGCGAGAATCAGCAGACATCTCCCACAAATCCTGCTATGAAGAATCGATAGGCTTCCAAAGACCTATAATTCTTGAACTCTTCCAACGTGTACGCCGTTGTTCCGAGTGCAACAATTAAATATGTCCATGGCGCTCATTGGCGGAATGTTCCTCAATTCCGGATCAAGTTGGTCCTTCGTCAGCTGGTAGTGGTATGGATGGATGGATGGATGGATGGATGGATGGATGAAGTTTTACGTCCTGTGTAAGGCCACTGAGCACAAAAACCAGTACACCGATCACCTCAATTTTGTTAAGGTAACTTTGACAGGCATCGGGCTTGGGAGAGTCAACGTAAAGCGTTTTCTTCCTCACGGACATTGAGCACATAGTTGTAAGTGTAAAAATGGTCAGTTATTAATGTAATTGGTGATTTTGGTTGTCATGAAACTTTGTTTTATTGCTTTAATGCCATTTTTACTTGTTACATTACGCAGAATGTGGGCAAGTTGATTGTGCACTCATCGACTCGATGATCGTGAATTTTCTGTCCTCGCCAGACCAGGGAAACAAAATTGTCACTTCAAGCCAGAACTAAACAGTTATCTGCTGCCACTCATTCGAGCTTTACAAGAAACATTATATCACACTAGCTCGATCGTCTGCTGGCGTAGTGGCTATGGTTTGATCGTGTTTATCTGCTAGGTACGTACGGTGTGGTTTGTTTACTTATCTTCTGCGGGTTTTGTGCAGAAATTATATGTAACAATAGTCTATTGTGACTATTTTTGAATAGTTTTTGATCTAATTAAATTTTTGCATGCTTTAATTCCATCCTTTTGCCATGATCTAGCGATCATCACTCCTCAACATAGATCCGAAACATACCCCAATATCTAGCACCGGAAGTTGTGTAACCTACGATCATGGCTGCGCTGCTAATTACCATATGACCCCTGGTGAACTCTTCTCCGGCCAGTGATGTTTGTCATGCATGTCTATGTTCAAGTTCAAGGAATTAAACAAATTGTTCAAATGCTTTTAATGTTTCTGTTTGCTTTAGCATTCTATACATTATGTTTTCCCTATCAGCATGTTGCCCTCTTTCAGTCTTTGTAATGTTTCTGATGATTTCATGTTCATGTATAATAGTGAGTATTCATAGCAAGTGTTTATATTGGCTTGTGGACATATATGCATACATGTTTCTGTATGTTTCTGTGTATGCATGAGCTTGATTCTATGTATGCATATTTGAGAGTTGTGAACAAACTATACATGTGCAAGCATGCTAGTGAATGAGTGTGTGTTAGTGTGCATGCATTCTGACGGGGGAGGTACCTTGGCATACTGTATGAAGTTCATGTATATGTATATATATATATATGCATGCATGGTGCACACCTGTGTGTGTATGTGCATGCATGCGTGCGTGCGCATGTGTGTTCAAGGGCACTGCAAAACTGGCCTTGGTGCTTCTTGCATTAAAGTGTAAACCCATTATGACCTAATGGGCATAATGTAAAATTCTCTCAAAAACCTGAGCTTTTTTACCCTAAAGAATGCAAGGTTGACTTTGTATATTCAAACATTAATTTCTTCACTTCTATATTTCCTAGTAACAAGATGTTAACACTAAAAAGCTGTCCTTTAGACTCCATTCACTACATTCTAAGAAATAGCGAAAAAACCCTTATCTGCTTAAGTTTGATATGTGACCTGTTCATATACATTTCAACACACACAAGCACACACACACACACACACACACACACACACACACACACACACACACACACACACACACACACACACACACTCATATGCATGCACGCATGCACACACACACACACACACACACACACACACACACACACACACACACACACACTTGACAATGTTCATGCAAGTTCACAAGGAAAGTGGACCCCCCCAAAAATCATTTTAAATCTACTTATCTAGCAATAATTGTTCTCTAGCCATTTTTGACTCACATGCGAAGCAAAAGTGAGTCTATGTACTGAGCCGTGTCGTCCGTCCGTCCGGGCGTCCGTCCGTCCGGGCGTCCGGGCGTCCGTCCGTCCGTCCGTCCGTAAAAAACTTAAACGTTGGATTTTTCTCGGAGACTATTAAGTCTATCAACACCAAATGTGGCATGATGGTGTATGATGACAAGGCCTCAAAAAAAATACATAGTGACTTGACCTTGCTTCAAGGTCAAGGTCACAGGAGCCATAAATGTGGTCTCAAAAACAGTCATTTTTCACATTTTCCCAATTTTCTCCCACGTTATTGAGAATGGCGACCTTAGCTACAAGTGGTATATAGGTCAAAGCAAGCCCTATCTTTTGATACCAGTTTGGTTGACCTTGCTTCAAGGTCAAGGTCACAGGAGCTCTTCAAAGTTGGATTGTATACCTATTTTGAAGTGACCTTGACCCTGAACTATGGAAGATAACTGTTTCAAACTTAATAATTATGTGGGGCACAGGTTATACTTTCATCATGAGACACATTTGGTCACATATCATCAAGGTCAAGGTCACTTTGACCCTTATGAAATGTGACCAAAATGGGGTAGTGAACCACTAAAAGTGACTATATCTCATGGTAGAAAGTGCCAATAAGCACCATTGTGCTTCCTATGTCTTGAATTAACAGCTTTGTGTTGCATGACCTTGGATGACCTTGACCTTGGGTCAAGGTCACATGTATTTTGGTAGGAAAAATGTGTAAAGCATTTCTTTGTGTATGATGTCATTGGTAGGTTTAGTTGTTTGACCTTGACCTTGAAGGTCACCTGAAGGTCAAGGTCATATAAAGGTCAAGGTCAAGCATGTGAGTCGTATGGGCTTTGCCCTTCTTGTTTAGTTTTTAAGGTGGAAAGAGGCCATCTTGGCATTAGCAAAACTATTCTATTCAGTACAGGCTGCATTTGACTTTGTGCCTGAAGTAGATCCAGAGGCAATGCTTGGCTTCTAGGAGTGTTTGATCTTATGTTTAAAGTACTGAAGATGGTAGATAAAATGTACATTGTATCTAATTTGATGTGGCATGGCTAACCCCCCCCCCCCCCCCCCCATTGGAGGAAAAAACCCACCCCAAACCATGGAACACACTATTGCAATGTTATCTAGCTCATCAGAGCTTAAATGTTTGCACAACACTGTAAATGTTTGACAGCCATCTCAATGAAAACATTATTTTGCTGTTTATAGCTACTCAGTTTTGTCTGTTTATCAGGTAAACTGTGAAATGTTCACTATGGAGGTTTCTGACATCCTCTGAGTACTGATCAAGTTGTACATCATTCTGTGAACCTGAGTCAGTAGTGACTCTGGCGCAGTTTGCAATTATTGCGAAATAGACTTGACCCTTTGCATAACAGCATTGTTGCCAAAAATGGTTTGTTCTGGATACTATCCTTTTCCACTTTTTACAGAAATCATTTAGATGTCAAAACTTGTTTCCAGTTCAACACAAACATTTTATTTCATCAAACAAATGCTTGTTTATAGCCTCAACAAGTGCAATTTAAAAGTTTTGTGCAAAATAGTCGTAGAACTACTTCAACGGCATATATATGTCAGGGAGCAGAGGGCTATCCCACACGCCTCTCGTGTGACCTCCTCATGCATATTCCAGACGGAATCGTTCCATCACATGATATGAACTGTGCTAGAGACTCTTTCGCCGGCAGGCGAAATCTCTTGTGGACTAGAATGGTTGTACATATGCCCCCCCTTTTTTTTCTTGGGAGATGCTCATTAATTGTGTGCAGTATGAAAAAGATGTTAACTACATAATAAGTTACATTGGACATAAAACAAATTTCAACGGGGGAAGAAATGCATAGACTTTTTTCTTTGGGTTTTAAAATTTGAAACAAGTCATATTGGTTTCTAATACTTTTTGCTTTATCTGAAATTTTTGTTAGTTTTGAAAGTTAGCTCCCTTACAACAGTGGAAGGGATTATAAGTATACTACACTGAATATGACATGTGAACATCATGTAGAAGCATATTGTCATAGATTTTAAGTGCAGAAAAAAACTTAGGATATGCATGCAAATATGAGTATACATCTATGAGCATGTTACACCACAAAATGCATTCTCATGCAAAAGCAAGTGTACACTTAAGAACCAATTGGATCATTAGAGAGAAAAAAATACACAAATCAGGTAAATGCCTCACTTGCACCTACATTTCCTGAATGCAGTTAGTTATTTGCCTATTGCTCTCCCTTTATCCCATGCTTCCGCATGCATACATTTTATAGACTGTGCATTCAGACATGCACACAATAGCCTGCTTTTAGTGTTGCACCCATGTTCGGGCTCTGTTTGCGTGGTTCCGCTTTTTGATGGGAGTCAAAGTGCCTACATAAGCATACATGAGTCCCTTAAAAGCAGGATCTTAATCCTGGTTATGCCTGTAGAAATGGTTGAATAAGCAGTCAGTTGGGCTCACTGTTGTCAATGTTATGGAAAAGGTTATACATAGAGGGCAGCCAATTTCAGCAAGCCAGGAAAGTTTACAAGCTGATCACTGTAGATCAATGCACATGCAATTTTATCTTGAGGAAACTGAAACCATACGGAAACGCCACAAGAAGTCATATTTGATAAAAGTAACATGCACACACATACCTGCGCACACTTGCACTCACACACAAAGATACATACAACATACACACACAGGCATATACACAGGCCTGCACACCTGCACAATCTATTACTTGCAGACACATGACAGAAGCACCATGGCCAGAGACAAGGGGACAGAGATACACTCGAACCAGTGCATGCACACATACACACATGCATGTATACACAAATACCACGGACAAGAGGATAGAGACATACAAACATGCACACACACACACACTCACAGACAAATGACACACATGCATGCACAAATGCACAAAAAACACCCAGTGCAGTGCAAGCAATTGTCAAGGGTGGTTACCATCATCCAGTAGCAGAAAATTGACTCCTATTCTGCTCATGACTGCCATCTCATGAAGTGCCTGCTTTATTCAGTGGAGTTAGAGCCAAGTGAGGAAATGATCAGGAAAGGAAGTAGGAAGTGGCTGTAAGGACCGTGGGTCACCACTCCACTCCGTGTTGCCAGGCAGAGTGGCTGTGGTTTTCTGAGGCAGTCCACGTCTAGCTGGGTGAACTGGGGTGCCCTGTGTGACATGGGATGGTTGTCACCTGGGCCTGATCTCCTTATTTCATGCTGGGAGCTGTGCTCTACCGAGGCATGACCGGTGCCTGTGCAAACACACAGCTAGAGAAGTCAACAGGAATCCCAGCTTCCAGTGCAGAAGCGGATGTGGGGTTTTCCTCATGGTAGCTGTGGGAGAGACCCCTTGTTTGCTTGCTTGTTGGCTACTGCAGCCAGCAGTGATGGGTGGGATGCTGCAACTGATGGACTGGTTATCAGGAGAAACCCTTGCTGATGGAGTGACTGACTGGGAGTCCCTCTGCCTATGATGAGCAGCACGGTCCTTCTGTGCATTAATGTTGTGTTTAGAGTTGTGGTGATCATTAGTGTGCCCTGATGGATCAGGCTGTCACTTCAACAGCTCACTTTCCATGTGGTAGGGTGATGGTGGGGTGGTCATGGCTGGGCTGCACTGGGACAGGATGGTGACTGCTCCACTTCCTTGTTTAAGTTGAAGTGCTGTGGGAGAGAGGGAGAGAGAGAGAGAGAGAGAACTTTGATCTGGAGCCAGCAGCTGGCAGACTGTATCGGAAATTGTGTTCTGCTTTGCCTGGAGTTGCATTGGATTTTGGATTGATTACAAACTTGCACGAGTACTACAGCCATGTTCTCCACAGCCGTGTGCTTTGTGTCCTCTTTGGTATTGGATAAGGTAAGCTGGTATAAACTGATATGGACTAATGTTGATGGTGTACCTGTCCTTGTTAGTTTCCCAGTGGGAAGTTCCAGTTGTGTTTTTGGGAATAAGTGTTTTCCATTGTTCCCGCTTCCTTTCCAGCACTCATTCTATCACCTCCCATCTTCACAGTTATGGTGAATGACAACTGAGGGATGAAATGCAGACTGCACTCATTTTTTCAAATGACAACTTTGTATTTGGGGTGGGGGGGTGGGGGTCGGGAAGTTGCACAAAAAGCAACCCCCAAATTGTGAGCATGCACATAAATATGAATTTTAGATCCTGGATGAACTTGCACAAGTTGGGTTGTTTCAGTAGTCACATAGGATTGTGTGTGTGTGTGTGTGTGTGTGTGTGTGTGTGTGTGTGTGCAGCGTTATTGTGGTCCAAACACAAGATGATTGTCAGGAATTGATGCATAATTGCCCTGCTCAGTTTCAAGAGTATATGTTTGGAATGAAGGCATTGGTGCTTTCGAGGGAGACTTGTTCAATGGGCTTGTTTGGTTTCAGATGGACACCATAGTCAAGAGGATGCAGGACAAGAACACAGGCATCAGTCTTCGTCCTCAGAAATCCTTCATGACCGCACCCACCAACGATGCTGTGTTTGCTGGTAGGAAAGGAGTTGTTAGAAAGAGCACTGGGTTAGACCATAGGCAAACTGTGTGAGGATAAACCAAAAAAAGTTGTGGTTGCAGTAACCTGACTCACTTTTTTTTCTGCCAACCCTAAACTATTTTTTCAATCGTGCAAAGAAAAACCCAAAGAAGTTGACATCAATCAATGATCTGCATGCTGTCCCACTCTTGATATAAGTACTTGGGGAATATACCACTGAAGTTAAAAAAAAAGTGTTTTCAGCAAAAAATGCTTTTATTTCAATCTGGCCTCTTTTATTTTATTAAAAGAGTTCAGGTTAATCTACTGATGCTATTTTCTTTACCATGTTACAAGAGCCACAACGTTTTTCCCTCCTTTTTATCATTTGCAGAAAGATTTGTGGGTGAAATCATACAAAACACACAACATTAAACAAAATGAAATGTCCAATGTTGAGTTTGATGTAGTGAATTCCATTTCTCACTCTCACAAATTACCACATATTTTCCCATCCTCCCTCCTTCTTTTAATTTTTAGACTTTCTTCAGTGGAAAGAAGAGCAAACTAATTTAGCTGACACAGTTTTGAATTACTGACGATAGTTGATAAAAGTATATTTCACAGTTCACTCATTTTCTTCACTGAAACAAAAAAAACACACACTCCCCAAAACTGGAAATATTAATATAGAATTTCTGACAATCTTATGGGTTAAAAATTAAATTAATGTTTCCATCTGTTGTAGTAATCATAATTTATATTTCTTATGACGTTTTCTCTTTCATGTTCTAGTCATGAACATCTTGAGGCATAATTCGCTGTGTGTGTGTGTGTGTGTGTGTGTGTGTGAGTGTGTGTAAGTGTGTGTGAGTGTGTGTGAGAGAATCCTGCTGAACAGACTGGCCCCCACCATCGCTCAGGATGATCTCCCAGAGAGCCAATGTGGATTTAGGGCCAACAGGAGCACCTCGGACATGGTGTTTGTCCTCCGCCAGCTCCAAGAGAAGTGCCGTGAACAAAACAAAGGCCTCTACATCATCTTTGTTGATCTGACTAAGGTCTTCGACACCGTGAACAGGCAGGGAATGTGGCTTACTCTTGAACGGCTCGGCTGCCCCCCAAAGTTCCTCAACATCATTATGCAGCTTCATAAGGACAAGCACGAACAAGTCAGTACTTCAGCATGGTGCTCAATCAGGCAATGGATGCCCTTGATGATGAGGACGCGGTGTATGTCAGATACAGGCCAGATGGCAACCTGTTTGACCTCAGGCACCTGAGAGTCCGCACCAAGACTACAAACCAGGCGATCAGAGACCTCCTCTTCGCAGACGATGCCGCCTTCGTCGCACACTCTGAGAGAGCCTTGCAACAAGTCACATCCTGCTTCGCAGAGGCTGCCCAGCTCTTCGGACTGGAAGTCAGCCTAAAGAAGACGGAGGTCCTCCACCATCCTGCCCCCCGAGAAGCGTCTCACCCTCTTCACATCTACATTGGGGAGACCGAACTTCGCTGTCAGCCAGTTCACTTACCTGGGCTGCACCATCATGGCAGATGCCAAGATAGACAAGGAAGTGGACAGCAGAATAGCCAAGGCCAGCAGAGCCTTTGGCAGGTTGTATAAGATAGTGTGGAGCAACAAACACCTCAGAAAGGACACAAAATTCAGTGTGTACAGACCCGTTGTCCTTACCACACTCCTGTATGGCTCAGAATCCTGCGTCCTGTACCACCGACACCTGAGGCTCTTGGAACGCTTCCACCAACGCTGTATTCGTATGAACCTGGAGATACACTGGAACAACTACATCACAAATGTGGAAGTTTTGGAACGGTCTCAATTCACCAGCATAGAGACCATGCTTTTGAGATCTCAGCTGCGCTGGGCAGGCCATGTTTCCAGAATGGAAAACCACCGCCTGCCCAAGGTAGCACTATTTGGTGAGCTTTCCACTGGTCGACGTGACAAAGGGATACAAAGACTCTCTCAAGAATGCCCTCATCTCCTGCAACATCGATCCCTGACAGTGGACCTCCGTCGCTGCTGACAGAGATGCCTGGCGCCACACCATCAATAAAGCCATGGCAGTGTTGGAGAGCTCCCTCAAGGACACACTGAAGGAGAAGCGCCAGAGGAGAAAAAAACCGAGAGGGCGTCATGCTAGACCCTGGCCGGATCTTCCCCTGCGGCCGCTGTGGTCGGGCTTGCCGGTCCCGCATCGGCCTCTACAGCCACCAACGTGTCTGCGGTGGATGTGGACAGCAGCATCGGCTCATCTTCGTTCGCAAAGCAACGCCATAGATAGATAGGTGTGTGTGTGTGTGTGTGTGTGTGTGTGTGTGTGCTTGCATACGGGTGTGTGGGCGCACGCACGTGTGTCTGTGTGTGTGTGTGTGAGAGAGAGAGAGAGAGAGAGAGAGAGAGAGAGAGAGAGAGAGAGAGAGAGAGAGAGAGAGAGAGAGAGAGAGAGAGAGAGGGAGGGAGGGAGGGAGGGGGGTGGACAGATGGATGGACATACAGACCTATGAATGGATGGACAGATGGAATGTTGGACAGATGGACAGACATTTAGAAATAGAGATACTTCAGACATAGAGACAGAGAGAGAAGATGTATAAAAGCAGTGTTATGAAGGACTACAGTGGAAGGCACTCACCACAGGTCAATTAACAGAGTGACCATCACCATACAAATCTGTGCTCTTCAAAGCTGTGTCCCGTTTGTAGGGGAGGACATGGTGGCCTGGCTGCGGAAATACCTGGACATGAGTGGGGAGGAAGGCAGAGATGAGGCTCTACGTCTGGCTTTACTGCTGTGCACTCATGGGTACATGTTCCCCCTTGGAGACCTCAAGAACCTTGCTGTCAAGGATGACAATACCCTCTATCGCTTTCAGGTGGGTAAAGTGTGGTGTGTGTGTGTGTGTGTGTGTGTGTGTGTGTGTGTGTGTGTGTGTGTGTGTGTGTGTGTGTGTGTGTGAGTGTGAGTGTGTGTGTGTGTGTGTGTGTATGTGAGTGTTTCTACAGCCACTAACGTGTCTGCGGTGGATGTGAACAGCAGCATCGTCTCATCTTTGTTCGCGAAGCAACGCCATAGTAGTAATGTGTGTGTGGTGTGTGTGTGTCTGTGTATGTGTGTGTGTGTGTGTGTGTGTGTCTGTGTATATGTGTGTGTGTGTGTATGTGTGTGTGTGTGTCTGTGTAAATATGTGTGTATGTGTCTCTGTGTGTGTGTAGCAGGAGGGTTAGTTATGAAATGTCTTAAATCTTAGCTTATAGTGCGGTAGTTGTGGCCAATGCTACAAGGTTGAAAGTGAACCAAGCCTGCTAGTTTTGCTTTTTAAAAGTTACACAAAACATAAACATTATAATTTCTAAAAACAAAGACATGTATTTGGTCTTCCTTCATTAGTGAGTGATGTTGGTGTAGGTTTTGCTGAATTTAGTTGGATAGGTAGAAGGTTATAAATGTGACACAAAAAAGGATAAGTGTCTTTTCCTTGATATTTGGAGAATTTTATTTTTGACTCACATGCGAAGCAAAAGTGAGTCTATGTACTCAGCCGTGTCGTCCGTCCGTCCGTCCGTCCGTCCGTCCGTCCGTCCGTCCGTCCGTCCGTCCGTCCGTCCGGGCGTCCGGGCGTCCGTCCGTCCGTCCGGGCGTAAAAAACTTAAACGTTGGATTTTTCTCGGAGACTATTAAGTCTATCAACACCAAATGTGGCATGATGGTGTATGATGACAAGGCCTCAAAAAACATACATAGTGACTTGACCTTGCTTCAAGGTCAAGGTCACAGGAGCCATAAATGTGGTCTCAAAAACAGTAATTTTTCACATTTTCTCAAATGTCTCTGAAGTTTTTGAGAATGGCGACCTGACCTATATATGGTATTTAGGGCAAAGTAAGCCCTATCTTTTGATACCAGTTTGGTTGACCTTGCTTCAAGGTCAAGGTCACAGGAGCTCTTCAAAGTTGGATTGTATACATATTTTGAAGTAACCCTGACCCTGAACTATGGAAGATAACTGTTTCAAACTTAATAATTATGTGGGGCACATGTTATACTTTCATCATGAGACACATTTGGTCACATATCATCAAGGTCAAGGTCACTTTGACCCTTATGAAATGTGACCAAAATGGGGTAGTGAACCACTAAAAGTGACCATATCTCATGGTAGAAAGTGCCAATAATCACCATTGTGCTTCCTATGTCTTGAATTAACAGCTTTGTGTTGCATGACCTTGGATGACCTTGACCTTGGGTCAAGGTCACATGTATTTTGGTAGGAAAAATGTGTAAAGCATTTCTTAGTGTATGATGTCATTGGTAGGTTTAGTTGTTTGACCTTGACCTTGAAGATCACCTGAAGGTCAAGGTCATATAAAGGTCAAGGTCAAGCATGTGAGTCGTATGGGCTTTGCCCTTCTTGTTCAGGAGTTCTGACAGCCCAAACAGTCCCAATTATAATACTAGGGTAGGGTTATATTAATAATGCATGGTTGGACAGCCAGTTGTAAGATATCTTTCCATCTGTTAATGGATACACCGATCAAATTGTTTGGCTGAGGAATCGGGAAATATCTAAGATGGTATTTAAAAAAATGACCCTAATATAGGTTGTAATGTGATGTTCCCTCAGATCACAATTACATGTAATCTCCATGATCCATGAAAGTCCAATTTGGCAAATTTTTCTAAGATAAGGCTAGATGTCTCAAACATTGCTTGTGATCGCATGCATATGCAATGAATGCGTTGTGGTTATCATGTGGTATCTTGACCACTTGAGTGATGGACAAATATGTGAGTGTCCTAGTGAAATCAAGGCTAAAGTCGGAAAAATGACAAAATGATTTTTTTTTACCACAAATTTATTTAGCTTTTAAAGCAGATCCCCAATAATTTAGAATATTTGTAACACAAATGTTTGATACATGTCTAACTTTGGCATAAAGCAATAGAAACGCTAACATGACATAGCTTCCTGGCAACGTTGCTGAGCGTTTTCTCATAAACTGTTCCAGCGACTTTAGCCTGTTTTAGCTCAGACACACTCACATATCATGACGTCTTAGTCAGAAACTGTAAAACCCTGACAGAGAAGGCTTCAACTGAAGGGAGTCAGGCTTGATGAAAATCATGAGCATCTTCTCTTCTAGTTTCTAGAGAAAAAAATGCACGTTTTCATCAGTAGTTAATTTTTACTGACCTCTTTGTAGGCAGTCAACAGTGATATGATATGCCACTCACTAGGAAACTTACCAGGAAGGATGATATTTATCTATATTGACTGGATTTTCATCCTTCACATGAAAGGATTTATTGGTGCTGAGAATGTTAGGCTTCAAAATACTGCTGATGGAATAAAAAACAGTAATCGCCAGGGAAACTGGATGTAATGTTCTATCTGCAGCTGACTGCCTCATTGAGTAAATAGTGCAGTTGTCTGATTCATTTTGCCTGAATGAGTGTATCAAGTGTATCCTAAATTTTGTTGTGGTTGTGTAGATGCCATCAGCTCTGCCTGTACAGTCAGTCGCAGGGTATGCAGCTACATACCACTTGTGGAAACCAGCCTTGACCCAGATGATGATGATAATGATGATGATGATGATGATGATGATGATGATGATGATGATGATGATGATGATGATGATGATAGTGGTGGTGGTGGTGGTCTTGAACTGATATAATGTGCATTTTGATCAAATTAAATTTACCTCCTATCCATCCCCCTGACATATCCCTCAGAACTAGTAAACATATGTGAAAGTGCAGATCTCCTTTACTGCCATTAACACACACCAAGTCTTTAAAACCATAGACCTTAGACTAACTTTATTATATCCTTCACAAGTAACTTTGTCAATGAAATTATACAACAGCATTTAACAGAAAGGTAGCTAAGTTGAGGCTGATCAGGTGAATTCCTTCTCTCATTCCCCGAATTACAGCTTACTTTCCCATCATCCCTCCTCCAATAACCCTCCTTCCATCATCCCCCCCCCCCCCCCATCACCTCCCCACACCCCACTCCTACTCCAGCACCCCCACCCACCCCTCCACCCACCCCACCCCCACCCCCACCCCCAGGTCTATTACTGAACCCACCCACATCAGCACAGATATGGAATAGAAATCTCCTGCCATGATTACTTAGAGTCATATGTACAGTTCAGAGATCTGCGTGATGTTGCTAATGATTCATAGCTTGCAATATGTTGCATATGCATATATCTTTCAGTGGTTTGAAACAATTGTGTTAAAATATGGAGATGGCTTCATTTCATCAGAAAGCTTGAATTGATGTTATTGTTTGTTTTTTAACTTCAGACCCCATACTTCTGGCCTTTGACTAATTCGGAATCTAACAATGACTCCTATGGTAAGTCATGTACATGTGCATGGATGGGAATCTTCTTCTTCCACCTGTCTTACTGAACCAGTGTGCTTTTAGTGAATGTGGGTTTTGTGTTTTCAAATTTATGAAGAGGTTGTGTGTTGTTTTTTTAATATTATAACTCTGAAGATTCAGTTGTGCTTCATGACTTTGTATGTCTGAAGCTTATTTGTTGACGCAGTTGCGATCAGTGTCAAGCTGCATTCCTGCTCTGAACACCAGAGTATAGAAAAGAAGAAAATGTAACCATGAGAACTTTGTTTCATGTGTTGCACACATGTGGACACATAGTTGCTGTAGAAAAAGGTGTTTGAAGACAGCATGGACTAGTACAGTGGAAGTTACTTCCCTTTAATAGGACTTGCTCATAATTCTTTCCCACACACAGAATTAATGCTGACAGTATTGTTATTCTTGTGTTATATAATGCAAAGTTTGTGAATTTTTATTACATATTTGAGAGTTGTTACTGGGAAAAGTAAGTCTGCATTGGATTTTTTTATTCTCCTGTTTCAAATGTCTCCTTTGAAATGTGAAAAACTGAGATCAGAGGATACTGAATGACTTGAATTACAAGAATTGTCTTTAAGTTGGCTCTAAGCCTCAGTGTCAATGGGAGTGGTGATAGTGTTAGTAGTAGAGGCCATCTCAGGTCAGACGTGAAGCTACCTGGAACTCATCGAAGAGCCTGCAGTCCAACTGAATGGTGCCACCTTGGTGCAGGGTCTTGTAGTGGAGGCCAAGGATTCAGTGGTGGTCTTCTGAAAGAGAGCTCTGTATGGATGTGGGGTTGATTTGCTCCATGCACACCTTGGTAACTAGATTTTGTCCTTGCTGTGTGTTGACTTCTACCTGCTCTATGTGGTTAGTCATCCTATAGGGAGGCACCAACCTTGTCCAAGACTTTTGCTAACTGCCTTGTCTATGATTATTTATACACTTCTCTCCACTGCTTTGAACATGGCCTTTTCACTTTGTAGTATTCTGACAGAGAGTTTGTCAGCAAGAGCACTTTTGGATGATAGAAAGGAAACCTTACAATGTTTTTGTTTGTTGATGCTGTACATCAGTTGAATTGACGAGGACCACTTTTGATTGTTATCTTGTCTGTTTTGGCTGATCTGTCAATGGAATATGCAGTGACAGATTGAGCAGGAAATGAAGGCAGTGTTCTCTACAGGGTTGTGGCTGGAGGCATGAGCTTTCCTGGCCTGTCTTTTTTGCTGAGCTGCAGCTTTCCTTCTTCCTGACATGTCTTGGCACCTTTTTGAATAAAGCGACGCCACCTTACCAGGTCCATGGCAGTTTGTTCCCAGGTGTCAGAGTGGATTCCAAAGGCCTTAATTGGCTTTTTCAGAGCATGTAGCATTTCTTCCAACTACCATCACCCCATGTTGAAGCTTACCTTTACATATGTGAGGAACCACAATGTCCCAAGAGTAATAGGCACTTCCTTTGTAGGAGCTTATCAATACATATGCGAGAAACCACTAAGTCCCAAGAGTAAAAGAAGGCAATTCCTTGTAGGAGCTTGAACAGCTTTGGTGCTTCAGACATACATATTTTTCTTGCCCTTTTCAGCAATTTACCTGACGAAACGGTCCATGAGGAACAAGAAAAGTCATGGGCTGGAAGACTACGAGCAGGTAAGTTCCCTCCCTCCCTCCCTCCCTCCCTCCCTCCCTCCCTCCCTCCCTCCCTCCCTCCCTCCCTCCCTCCCTCCTCCCTCCCTCCCTCCCTCCCTCCCTCCTCCCTCCCTCCCTCCCTCCCTCCCTCCCTCCCTCCCTCCCTCCCTACCTCCCTCCCCTCCCTCCCTCCCTCCCCTATCCTCTCTCTCCTTCCCTCCCTCCCTGCCTCCCTCCTCCCTCCCTCCCTCCCTCCCCCTCCCTCCCCCTCCCTCCCCCTCCTCCCCCCTTCCTCTCCCTACCTCTCTCTCTCTCTCTCTCTCTCTCTCTCTCTCTCTCTCTCTCTCTCTCTCTCTCTCTCTCTCTCTCTCTCTCTCTCTCTCTCTCTCTCTCTCACACACACACACACACACACACACACACACTCACACATATCCCACCCACCACCGATCTATGCATGTACATACATACATATTTTCTTTTTTAATCAGATAACATTTTCTTGAAGGGCATGACTACTGAAGTATGTCTTTAGGTCATATGTACCTTGGTAATCATTGGGGTCTGGGCCCTACTTCCCGCACAACAAATGGATGGTGATGCACAACATATAGCCTCTCCCATCCTAAGGTAGTAATTGCTGCTGCAATGCAGTTCGCTGCACATGCACGCACATGGCCTCTCCTACCTAATTGCTCCTGCAGGAACACCTTCACGTGGTCCCCCTGTTGCTCACAAAGCTTCCTACAGGTGCGACCGAGCACTCGGCGGTATAACCGGGAATTGGGCAGACTGGGCTCATAAGCCTTGGTTGGCAACTAGTCTAGGAGAAGGACAACTCTGATTTCAAACCCGGACAGATGGAGCTCGTTAGCCTCGTCAGGCAGTCCGTCTAGGAGAGGGAAACTCTGATGTAAAACCTTCGACCCAAGGACCTCACTGTCACTGTCCCAGCTTGCTAGGCCATGGCAGACGAACCTCGGGTGTAAAGGGTGGGTCCAGTAC